>CAWVRF010001504.1:0-300721 GCA_963932465.1 Maratus speciosus | reverse complement strand
GTTTTCGTCTTTGATTAAAAAAAAAATAGTTAAAATTTTGAAAATAAGCTAATGTAAAATGAATTAAGTAAACAGAGTCTTTGTCTCTCGGTTTTTTAACAGCTCTATAAGAAAGTTCTTTTAAATAACACATTTAAAATGTATCGTTTTATATCTGACGTAATTTTCACCAAGGTTCTCTTGCTCTTTTAGGTAGATTTCGTATGAAATACTACCTATTGGGATCGTTCTTATGTTGGAATTTCTGAAAAATTTTTGCAGATCTACATCGATCATGACTCCTAGAACCCAAAACCAACCTCAGTAAAAAACTTTGTCTATCTATCTATCTATCTATCTATCTATTTATCTATCTATCTACATATATATATATATATCATTTTCTTCTGGACACGATAACTTTCGTAATTATGCACCAATCTCTTCCAAACTGATACATAAAATTAAAGGCATAAAATCTCGGTCAAGTTCGTTAATGGGCAAAATCGGACCAAGGGGATGGAAATAGGGAGGGGTTTTGTGAAAACCGAAAACCCCCATAACTTCTTATTTTTTGTACATATCAAATCAGTTTAAAGTTTTTATTACTTCTAAAAATAGGGCCAAAATTTTATGTATCACAGATTTTTGATAAAGTTAAAAATGGGCTCAAGGGGTGCAAAAAATAGGGTTTTTGGGAGAAAAAAATTCATAGCTCCGTCAATTCTCAAGATATCAATTCCAATTAAATTTATTATAAATCTCCTTAATATTATCTACAACTTTTATATTCACAAGTTTTTGATAGGACCAATCCGTACCGCAAAAAAAAATTAAAAACGAAGACAAAAAGCGGGTTCGAAGAAGTAAAAAATCCATAACTCCGTCAATTCAAAAGATATAAAATCCCCATGAATTTATCATATATCTTCTTAATATTGTCTACAACATCTATATAGACAAGTTTTGGATAGGACCAATTCTTACAGCAAAAACAAATTAAAAATACATAACGGTTGAAGAAAAAAATCATCTAAGGGTGTATTCAAATCCAAACTGCTTATTTTCTGACTCATTTTAAAATTCATTTTTGCTCTCAAAGGCTTCCAATTGGTAAGTTTTCGTACTTAGAAACTATATAATGTACCGTAATGGTCGATTTTTTGATAGAGGCAGAGTATATTTAAAAAAATGCTGTTAAAGTGGGCATTTTGAACCGAATTTCCCGAAGCGGATTGTGTTGGAAAAATCATTGCATTAAGGATGCACTCAAATCCGAACTGCTTATTTTCTGACTCATTTTTAAATTCATTTTTGCTCTCAAACGCATTTAATTGGTAGATTCGCTTATTCAGAAACTATATAATGTACCGCAATGATCGATTTTTTGATAGAGGCAGAATATATTTCAAAACATTATGTCAAAGTGGGCATTTTGAACGGAATTTCCCGAAGCAATTGTGTTATCACTTTCTTCTGGACACGATAACTTCCGAAATTCTGCACAAATCTCTTCCAAACTGATACATGAAATCAAGGGACATAAAATCTCGGTCAAGTTCGTTAATGGGCAAAAGCGGACAAAGGGGATGGAAATAGCGAAGGGTTTTGTGAAAACCGAAAAAACCCCATAACTTCTTAATTTTTGAACATATCAAATCAGTTTAAAGTTTTTATTACTTCTAAAAATAGCGCCAAAAATTCATGCATCACAGATTTTTGACAAAATTTAAAATAGGCTCAAGGGGCGCAAAAAATAGGGTTTTTGGGAGAAAAAAATTCCTTACTTCGTCAATTCTCAAGATATCAAATCCAATAATTTTATTATACATCTCCTTAATATTATCTACAACTTTTATATTCACAAGTTTTTGATAGGACCAATTCGTAACAAAAAAAAAAAAAATCCCTGTCGGTCCGGCCTACAGGCGGAGGTAGATTTCGAAGTTAAGTAAACTAATTTCACAAACAAAAACCAAATCATGATTAGAGATAAACCCACTTTAACAATTTTATCTGGCCGCTTTTGACGAGTTTTTATTCCATTTTTATATAATAACTGGTTTTATCACAATCATGTTAGGGCGGTATTCAAAAAAATACATTTCCATGCTCAAAAACTCGAAATTTTCTGGCATAACTTCAGATTCATTTTTAATAGGAAAAACATGAAACTTGTTGACGTGATTTTTGAAGAGATTTATAAGCGACCTGTGTTTTTAATTTTCGTTCAATTAATTAAAACTTGATATATAAACACATATTTTCTCAGTAAGACAATATTTTTCGTTTCTAACACAATCTCTTCGAGAAATTCCGTTCAAAATGCCCACTTTGACATCATATATATTTGACATCATTTTGAAATATATTCTGCCTCTGTCAAAACATCGATCATTACGGTACATTATACAGTTTCCGAATAAGCGAATCTACCAATTGGATGCGTTTGAGAGCAAAAATGAATTTAAAAATGAGTCAGAAAATAAGCAGTTTGGATTTGAATACTCCCTTAACACGATGATTTTTCCAACACAATCCGCTTCGGGAAATTCGGTTCAAAAGGCCCACTTTGACAGCCTGTTTTAAAATATATTCTGCCTCTATCAAAAAATTGACCATTACAGTACATTATATAGTTTCTGAGTAAGAAAAGGTACCAATTGGAAGCCTTTGAGAGTAAAAATGGATTGTAAAATGAGTCAGAAAATAAGCAGTTTGGATTTGAATACACCCTTACGATGATTTTTTTCTTCAATCGCTATGTATTTTTAATTTGTTTTTGCTGTAAGAATTGGTCCTATCCAAAACTTGTCTATATAGATGTTGTATGTAATATTAAGAAGATATATGATAAATTCATGGGATTTTATATCTTTTGAATTGACGGAGTTATGGATTTTTTTCTTCTTCAAAAGCCCTTTTGTTTTTTGTTCTTAATTTTTTTTGCGGTACGAATTTGTCCTATCAAAAACTTGTGAATATAAAAGTTGTAGATAATGTTAAGGAGATTCATGATAAAATTAATTGGATTTGATATATTGAGAATTGACGAAGTTATGAATTTTTTTCTTCTTCAAACGCCCTTTTTGCTTTCGTTTTTAATTTTTTTTGCGGTACGAATTGGTTTTATCAAAAACTTGTGAATATAAAAGTTGTAGATAATGTTAAGGAAATTCATGATAAAATTAATTGGATTTGATATCTTGAGAATTGACGAAGTTATGAATTTTTTCTCCCAAAAACCCTATTTTTTGCGCCCCTTGAGCCCATTTTTAGGTGCGTTCGTAATTATATAAATACATAGCACCTATAGTCGTCGTTCAGTCCGTCTGTCCGTCTGTCCGTCTGGCCGTCTGTCCGTCCGCATATAACAGAGCAAAAACTACCGAACAGAATGGTCTGAAATTTCAAATGTATGATTGGTGTAAAATTTTGTCGAGCCATTTCAAATTTTATAAAAATCGGATGTATAGTTTAATTACAGGGACAGTCAAAAGTTTTTCTTTACATTACGGCCAATGGGAAAAATTATTGCAAGTGCATTTTAATGTTGTTACAGCCTTCCGAATCATCTGAAATTTTAAATATATAATTGTTGCAAAATTTTGTCGAGCTATTTCCAATTTTATGAAAATCGGATGTATAGTTTAATTACAGGGACAGTCAAAAGTTTTCCGTTACATTACGGCCAATAGGAAAAAATTATTGCAAGTTCATTTTAATGGTGTTACAGCCTTCCGAATCATCTCAAATTTTAAATATATAATTGTTGCAAAATTTTGTCGAGCTATTTTCATTTTTATGAAAATCGGATGTATAGTTTAATTACAGGGACAGTCAAAGGTTTTCCGTTACATTACGGCCAATGGGAAAAAAATATTGCAAGTTCATTTTAATGATGTTACAGAATACGAATGGTCTGAAATTTTAAATATATAATTGCTGTAAAATTTTGTCTAGCCATTTCAAATTTTATGAAAATCGGATGTATAGTTTAATGACAGGGACAGTCAAAAGTTTTCCGTTGCATTACGGGGAATGGGAAAAAAAAAATGCAAGTGCATTTTAATGATGTTACAGACTATGCACTTATGAAGTGCAAAAAAATATACATTCAGTACAATATGGGGTGCAAAAAATAATTATAAAACTAGTTATAGTACGAACGCACCTCATTTGCCACGTTTGACGAGCAATTTCCAACTTGTTAACTTTATCAAAAATCTGTGATACATAAAATTTTGGCCCTATTGTTAGAAGTAATAAAAACTTTAAACTGATTTGATATGTACAAAAATTAAGAAGTTATGGGGGGTTTTCGGTTTTCACAAAACCCCTCCCTATTTCCATCCCCTTGGTCCGATTTTGCCCATTAACGAACTTGGCCGAGATTTTATGCCTTTAATTTTATGTATCAGTTTGGAAGAGATTGGTGCATAATTACGAAAGTTATCGTGTCCAGAAGAAAATGATATATATAGATACATACATAGATAGATAGATAGATAGATAGATAAAGTTTTTTACTGAGGGTGGTTTTGGGTTCTAGGAGTCATGATTGGTGTAGATCTGCAAAAATTTTTCAGAAATTCCAACATAGGAACGATCCCAATAGGTAGTATTTCATACGAAATCTACCTAAAAGGGGTTTGAAGAAGAAAAATTTTCATAACTCCGTCAATTCACAAGATATAAAATTTCCATGAATTTATCATATATCTTCTTAATATTGTCTTCAACATTTATATAGACAAGTTTTTGATAGGGCCAATTCTTAAAGCAAAAACAAATTAAAATTACATAGCTGTTGAAGAAGAAAATCATCTTATTAAGGGTGCATTCAAATCCAAACTGTCTATTTTCTTACTCATTTTTTAATTCATTTTTGCTCTCAAACGCATCCAATTGTTAGATTCTCTTATTCAGAAACTATATAATGTACAGTAATGATCGATTTTTTGATAGAGGCAGAATATATTTCAAAAAATCATGTCAAATTGGTCATTTTGAACAGAATTTCCCGAATCGATTGTGTTAGAAACGAAAAATATTGCCCTACTGAGAAAATAATTGTTTATTAATCAAGTTTTAATTAATTGAAATAAAAATAAAAACACAGGTCGCTTATGAATCTTTTCAAAAATCACGTCAGCATGTTTCATATATATATATATATATTTTAATTAAAAATTAATCTTAAAATGTGCCAGAAAATTTCGAGTTGTTGAGTATGGAAAAATATTTTTTTAATATTGCCTTTACATGATTCTGATAAAACCAGCTGTTTTATAAAAAGGAAATAAAAACTCGTCAAAAGCAGACAGATAAAACTGTTAAAGTGGATTTATATCTAATAATGATTTAGTTTTTGCTGATGAAATTAGCATACTTAAATTCGAAATCTACCTCTGTCTGTAGGCCGGCAGGGATTTTTTTTTACATTGACGTGAAAATACTTTGTTGTTAGAAAAGAAATATTAATTGTGCAGTCTTAGAATTCACGATAATAGTTGAAAATATTATCTCAAAATATGAAATAAATGTCTCGCGCAAATGTATTTTTTAATTTAAACTGTTTTGCCGTAATTTAAACTATTTTCAATTCTTTGGCCTTTTTAAATATGACTTAAATTTCCTCCATTTGCGACTTTTAACGCATAATAATGAATTTATTATTTAAAAATTTTCTTTCTCTTTTAAAATTCATGCGTAACTATAGTATTTATGATGCAATTTTCAATATTTTCCTAATTTTTAACACGTAATCACTTAATTCTAATTGGAAAGTTTTTTTGCTGTTTTAATAGCCACGTGGAAATAAATTTTTAATTTGAAGGAAATATTATTCTTTGCGCTGTTTTTAAAATTGGCAACAGTTTAAAATAATGTTCTTTTCTAAAATATGTAAAAAATATCTCTCGAAATGCTGAAAATTTGAATTTAAAATGGAGATAAATCCTCAAAAAATGAGTCAAATTAAAAAAATAATAAATGTAGTCTGCGCATCGGTAACTTCTAATGTATTAAATGATGTAAAAATGTTGAAATTCCTATGTATAGTTTTTGCTCATATAAATTTTTTTAAAGAAACGATTTTGACCTACTTTAACATTAAATATCTCTTAAAATAATTATTCGATTTAAAAACTGTCTGCATCAGACATTTCTCTATAACAGCACCAATTTTCATATTTTTGTATGAAACAGTTTTCTTAATATTAACGAAGAAAGACCCCCGGTCACTAGAAATATGGATGCCGATCTAGGAGCATATTACCGGGAAGATCTACGCAGATTTTTATTGGTCTATTTCCAAATCGTTACTTTTTTTATACAGTGACCTCTCACTTATGCGCCTCTCAGTTATACGCGAATTTCGTAAGGTCCCGTCACAAGGAATAGGAAAATAATGCTATACATCTCTCACTTATAAGCAGAACTTTGAATTGTCTCTCTCAGTTATACGCGAAAATAAAACGCATTTCACAAACTATGAATTACATTCGAAAGTTTTTTTTATTTTTCTGCAGGTGTCAAGGTCAAAAGACCGTTCCGCGGCGCCTGAAAGGGTGGATAGGTTGTTAGAATTAGACATTTTACCCTCTCCCCTCAGTTCTAATGGTTTCTTCTTTTCTTTTTTTCAGGTACATTTCACTGGCCCCTCCACCCCCGGACCTGGAAATTTCACATATGTCAATCGTTTGTACTTCGTTTGTACCGGTAAGTACCGAGAGATTTTCGTTTGTACCGGCTCCGGTACCGAGTTATTCAAAATTCAAGGTGGAGGGGCCGGTGAAACGGGTATTTCCCATAGTAAAACAATTAAGTTTTTCCGATTTTGACAAAAATTTGTGAATCGTTTGTACTTCGTTAGTACCAGTAAGTACCGAGAGATTTTCGTTTGTACCGGCTCCGGTACCGAGTTATTCAAGTTTAAAGTTGGGGGACCATTTCACTGGCCCCTCCACCCACGGGACCTGGAAACTTCGCATATACCGTTCGTTTGTACTTCGTTAGTACCGATAAGTACCGAGAGATTTTCGATTGTACCGGCTCCGGTACCGAGTTATTCAAGTTTAAAGTCGTGGGACCATTTCACTAGCCCCTCCACTCACGGGACCTGGAAACTTCGAATACACCATTCGTTTGTACTTCGTTAGTACCGATAAGTACCGAGAGATTTTCGATTGTACCGGCTCCGGTACCGAGTTATTCAAGTTTAAAGTTGTGGGAACATTTCACTGGCCCCTCCATCCACTGGACCTCGAAACTTCGCATACACCATTCATTTGTACTTCATTAGTACCGATAAGTACCGAGAGATTTTCGTTTGTACCGGCTCCGGTACCGAGTTATTCAAGTTTAAAGTTGTGGGAACATTTAACTGGCTCCTCCACCCACGGGACCTGGAAACTTCGCATATATCATTTGTTTGTACTTCGTTAGTACGGATAAGTACCGATAGATTTTCGTTTGTACCGGCTCCGGTACCGAGTTATTCAAAATTCAAGGTGGAGAGGCCAGTGAAACGGGTATTTCCCATAGTAAAAAAATTAAGTTTTTTCCGATTTTGACAAAAATTTGTGAGTCGTTTGTACTTCGTTAGTACCGATAAGTACCGAGAGATTTTCTTTTGTACCGGCTCCGGTACCGAGTTATTCAAGCTTAAAGTTGTGAGACCATTTCACTGGCCTCTCCACTCACGGGACCTGGAAACTTTGCATACACCATTCCTTTGTACTTCGTTAGTACCGATAAGTACCGAAAGATTTTCGTTTGTACCGGCTCCGGTACAGAGTTATTCAAGTTTGAATTCGTGGGACCATTTCACAGGCCCCTCCACCCACGCGACCTGGAAACTTCGCATACACCATTCGTTTGTACTTCGTTAGTACCGATAAGTACCGAGAGATTTTCGTTTGTACCGGCTCCGGTACCGAGTTATTCAAGTTTAAATTTGTGAGACCAATTCACTGGCCCCTCCACCCACGGGACCTGGAAACTTCGCATACACCATTCGTTTGTACTTCGTTAGTACCGATAAGTACCGAGAGATTTTCGTTTGTACCGGCTCCGGTACCGAGTTATTCAAGTTTAAATTTGTGAGACCAATTCACTGGCCCCTCCACCCACGGGACACGGAAACTTCGCGTACACCATTCGTTTGTACTTCGTTAGTACCGATAAGTACTGAGAGATTTTCGTTTGTACCGGCTCCGGTACCGAGTTATTCAATTTTAAATTCGTGGGACAATTTCACTGCCCCCCCACCCACGGGACCTGGAAACTTCGCATACACCATTCGTTTGTACTTCGTTAGTGCCGATAAGTACCGAGAGATTTTCGTTTCTACCGGCTCCGGTACCGAGTTATTCAAGTTTAAATTTGTGTGACCATTTCACTGGCCCCTCCACCCACGGGACCTGGAAACTTCGCATAAACCATTCGTTTGTACTTCAGTGTCGCGAGATTTTCGATTGTACCGGCTCCGGTACCGAGTTATTCAAAATTCAAGGGGGAGCGGCCAGTGAAACGGGTGTTTCCCATAGTAAAAAAATTAAGTTTTTCCGATTTTGACAAAAATTTGTGAATCGATTGTACTTCGTTAGTACCGGTAAGAACCGAGAGATTTTCGTTTGTACCGGCTCCGGTACCGAGTTACTCAATTTTAAAGTTGTGGGACCATTTCACTGGCCCCTCCACCCACGGGACCTGGAAACTTCGCATACACCATTCGTTTGTACTTCGTTAGTACCGATAAGTACCGAGAGATTTTCGTTTGTACCGGCTCCGGTACCGAGTAATTCAAGTTTTAAATTATGGGAACTTTTCACTGGCCCCTCCACCCATAGGACCTGGAAACTTCGCATACACCATTCGTTTGTACTTCGTTAGTACCGATAAGTACCGAGAGATTTTCCTTTGTACCGGCTCCGGTACCGAGTTATTCAAGTTTAAAGTTGTGGGACCATTTCCCTGGCCCCTCCACCCACGGGACCTGGAAACTTCGCATATACCATTTGTTTGTACTTAGTTAGTACCGATAAGTACCGAGATATTTTCGTTTGTACCGGCTCCGATACCGAGTTATTTATGTTTAAAGCTGTGTGACCATTTCACCGGCCCCTCCACTCACGGGACCTGGAGACTTCCCATGCACCAATCGTTTGTACTTCGTTATTATCGATATGTACAGAGAGATTTTTGTTTGTACCGGCTTGGTACAGAGTTATTGAAAATTCAAGTTGTAGGAAGTAGGGAAATGGGAATTTCTCATACGAAAAAGATGAGGCGTTTAAAATTTTGACAAAATTTTCAGTCGATTGTGCTTCGTTAGTATCGATAATTTCCGGAGATTTTCCTTTGTACTATCTCCGGTACCGAGTTATTCAAAAGTTATAGTAGATGGTCCAGTGAAACTATTATTTGTCATTGTAAAAATAATATTGAATATTTCCTAATTAACAGATATAACGCAAAAATTTTGACTTCTGTACTGCAAAAATTGACATATTTATTAAACTTGAAAGTTTGAGATTTTTGCACATGATATTGTTTTTCATTGAGAGATCAGTTAAAAAATGTGTTGAACAACATTCAAAAGACAAAGTAGATAGAATCAACACCCTGGAAATAAAGCATACTCACTAAGAACTTGATAAATGGCAGCGGAATGCAAACGAAGAGCTGAGCTGTAACGACCATGAAAATGGGGATTATGCACCGTAGCGCCACACTTTCGGTATGAAACATGATCAACTAGCTGTAGACATGCTATTCAGCGCTGATATTTTGATGGCAGGCTACACGTACACATACACGCAATATGCCGAAATGATATTTTTATGGTGAATGTCAAAGGAGTGGCAGAGCGGAAGCGATAGTTTTTTTTTCAGAACGTTTTTCTAGAGATCGACATCCAACACATGAAACTATAACTCATGCATTGTACCGTTTTAGAGAGACAGGATCTGTTTCACCACGACTCAGAACAAGTAGAAGGGCAAGGTTGTTCGAGGGACACCGTAGGAGGTGCTGACAGTTGCCCTATTAAATTCACAACTGAGCACGGCGGAAATAAGCGAGGCATGTGGATACACGCGTCAGAATATCTAACATTTGTTACATGTAGATAGTGCGCATCCATACCATTCGATACTGGTGCAAGCATTGATGTTGGATTTAATTCTGTCCCTGGGGGACGACACCAGAACCGAACCGTCCCGCATTCCGATGCCGAAAATTTATTTTCATTGAACTTCACGTATAATACCAATCACAATCGTTTATCCAATTATTCTGGGCGAACCGTATCTATATACAATGCGTTAATTGTGTATATTACATTTTTCACATACTTGCGTACATTAATTTATGGTACCTTTCCTCTTTAATCTACATTTTTATGTTATACTTGGAACCTGGTTATAAGTACGATGGGGCTCGGGATGGCCACCCAGGGAAACCCAGCAAATGCTTTAGAGTTTTAGTGCAGTCCCGGGGGGGAAGACACCAGAACCGAAGCGTCCCACCTTCCGATGCCGAACATTTATTTTCATTGAACATTATGTACATTTCCAATCACAATTGGTTACCCAGTTATTCTGGGTGGTGTGATGGGGCCCATCCGCATAAAGCATCAAACGTCCGTGCATATCTGGCCACCGAATTCGATCAACAGATCATTGGATATGATGGTCTGATAGAGTGGCCACCATATTCGTTTGGCTCCCATGGACTTCTACCTTTAGGGTTACATTAAGGCACATGTCAGTCCAGAACAGGACTGACGTACTGTCACGCATTCAATTGCGCAGTGCCACCAATGAAAAACACTTTGAGCAATATCTCTAATAGATTTCGGCGTTTGATGTATTCATTTTTTATAGTAGGCCGATTTCTGAAATGAGGGGCTCAGAACTATGGTAGTCCAAATCCATTTTGAAAATAATGATATAGTCTATTTAGAAGGTACTTAAATCTCTTTTTTTAGCTGCCACAGTGAACCAAGTCTGTAAACAAATGCCATATATGAGAAAGTATGTGAAAACTTACTTGTTTCACTGTGGAAATGAATAAAACAGATTTTATGCTCATTCTAAACGAACTATATCATACATAACTATACATATAACGAACTATACATATGTAATTTTAACGCCAACGGATAAACAGCAAAATATGATGTGCCAAAAAAAAACACAAAGCTACAATTGAATGGTGGAAGGCAAACCCATGTTAATAGGCGCAGCAGAGACGACCCAAGGCACGTGAAATTAAGAAATAAAAGATATTGCAAGCTAAATTTATGACAAGAAAAATACGTTATGGAAAAAAGGTGCAGCTTTAGAAACACACTCAATAAATAAATAAAGAAAAAGAGAAATAACGGCCTATCAACCGAAATAACTGCGTACAAGGAATGGGTAAAATATTTCAATGCAAGATAAAAAATAGCATGACCTACATAATCAATTACTGTTTTTTGAGAAATAAAACGCGCAGCGAGAATGTATTTCGAAATGAAATGAGTGATGAAAATAAATTTAATTTATGATTTGAGACGGAATCAAAATAAGAGTTAAATAAGTAGTTTAGTAAAATAACTATACATTAAAAAGGGGGGGGGGGGCGAAACGGGAAAAGCTATTAAAAGAATATGTGAAGGAAATGTCCTTCATAGGCACCCCCCCTTAGGGTTCATATCCCTCGTGTTGATAATTGGCCGTCATAAACACAACCATCAAGTGACGATCCCGTGTACATTCGTAATTACAGTTCAGGTCCAGCTTGGATTCCAGTAAAAGGTGTAGAAACAACAGGGCCAGTCTCCTACATAACTCAAGGTTTATTGGACGGTATTAATCAAAAAGTCATGTTGATCAGTTTCTTAGCCGTGTGCAAGATGCGGAAACGTCAACAGAGTCTTCTGTGATTCCATCTTCAATATCTCCAGATTATGTTCCGGTTCGACCTGATTCACTAACAGAGTCCGATCCTGTGTGTCAGCCTGTAGTTGAGGAACCAGATCCTCCTACACTACGACGTTCTGAACGCTTCCGAACCTCACCAAAACACTTGGATGACTATATTCTCTATTTCTAGGGGAAAGTAGTGTTATGTATTTACCATGCCGTAAGACGCTATTACAAAGTCAGAAGAAATTGACTAACTTTGGCTCATACAATGACTACAACTTTCACTTTCATTCTGTGTTCGATTCATTCTGATGTATGATGTTCTATGTAAAATATCGTTCAGCGCCGTTTGATAAATGTTCGTCTGTTATTCTTCTGCTTCTTTCTACGGACCCAAACACAAAATATGACAGTTTCATAAGTTTTCTTACTTATGTGTGAGAGGTAACATACGAGACATAAAATTTCATCGTCTGTAACGATTTTGGACAAAAACGAATTGTCAAATAGCCTGGCGTACCGTTCAGTTAATGTTTGTTAACTTGTATCAGTCACCTAATCGAAGTCGTCCTGGCTAGTATCGATATGTTCTGGGAGAATGTTTGCCATAGTCTGGAAAAAAGCGTTTATATAAGCACAGTAAAGTGTACTTTGAGTTTGCGCTCTGTGCGAGGCTTATCATTGTTTGGACAAAAACTTCTCTATGAGGGCAGTTTGAGCATTCGCCCCTATAAGTTTGTCGCCGCTCTCATATAGATACATTCTAGTATTGAGAGTTTTATAGGTAAATCATTAGAGTGCCCTGATAACCCTAACACAGGGGTGACATACTGCCAATTAAATATGATTGGTGCAGATGATTCTGGCCAAAATTTAATAGCCTGCCATCATTACAAAGTTTTTTGTTTGACTCTTCCCCTCACTTGTCTGATAATACTCATCGAAGAGATTGCCAAGGAAATTGCGCAAGGAAATGTGGTTTGCCGTAGTTTGGATAAAGCTCCAATCTAGGCATGTGTCTCATGTACATGTCGCTATTCTCTTATTTGTATTAGAACTTTATGAAGCATGATATTACGGAATTGTTCATACAATTTAGATCGCATTTAATTAATTATTTGTGTTGAAAATTATTGTCGAAAAAATCGTAAAGTAGTTTGCTGCAATGATCATACAATCACTATCCCTGTGCGAATAGATAAATTTCTGAAAGACACTTAATTGTGGTACACCAGTTAGCTAAAACTGTCCAGTAAGTTTTATGGTTTTGCCCAGTAAAACACTGCATACATTACTTGTTACATTACTTACAGCATTACTATACATTACTTACTGCATACACTTCTCGTTGTTTTTTCAACGCTTTTGGTTTGGTGTCAGTCTTCAAAGACCCATTCTTTACTTTTTTGACGAGCTGAAACTTTCATAAAGCTATGCACTAGCTCTCATTACCCTTTATGATTTTTGAAATAATGCGTTGCCCACCATCATTAGGTAATGTTAGGGTTGCAACATCTGACACGCTCCGTTTTTTGGTGTTCTATAAGTTTATGGGGAACCCAACGACAAACTACTTTTTGCATATGCAAGTTACTGATTCTGACTCACTCCGCTTTTTCGTGTTCTGTTAATTTATGGGAGACGCAACAACTAACTAATTTTTGCATATACAAGTCTTCGGGAGTAATTTTATACATAGCCGCTGATCCAATGTTAAATTCCTTCAGTATCATATGATAGATACATCGATTGTCATAGATTAACATTTTTCGTACGGCAGACACATTTTCTTCTAGGATTACATCTGACAAAGGTTTTCCCGAGTATTCTTCATCCAAGAGAGAATTTCGATTTCTTCTAAATTTTGTAACCATCTGAATACAGTGGCATGTGAAAAAGCTTCATTTCCAAAAGCTAATTGTAAACGTTCATGGAATTTTTCTTGGCTTAACATCACTTTAAAATCACAGAAAATCAAAGCTCGATAATGCTCTTGAGTCAACTCTTTTTTTTCTCTTCTTTCAAAATTTATTGTAACGAATGAAACAAATAAAAAAAAATAGCTTGATGATAATGTCAGTCACGCTAAGTATTGTATTTGCGTGTCATTTTGCTGGCCTCTAATCATCAAAAGTTCGCTAAATTAATTAGTATGCTAAATATGGATTTCCAATAATTCCAATTATTTTGTTAGATTGTTTCTAAATTTAAAAGATTCAATATGGACGTTATTCTATAAGATTATTTTTTTTCTTATACTATTTCTTATACTAAAAACTATTCTTCTAAACATCTTTAATTATTATTTTTGATAAAAGATTTAATGTTTTTAAACAAACAAGTTTTCAGGTCCCGCGGGTGGAGGAGCGAGTGAAATGGTCTCAACTTTAAACTTGAATAAGTCGGTACTGGAGCCGGTACAAACGAAAATCTCTTGGTACTTACCGGTACTAACGAAGTACAAACGATTCACAATTTTTTGTCAAAATCGGAAAAACTTAATTTTTTTACTATGGGAAATACCCGTTTCACTGGTCCCTCCACTTTGAGTTTTGAATAACTCGGTACCGGAGCCCGGTACAAACGAAAATCTCTCAGTACTTACCGGTACAAACGAAGTACAAACAATTGGCGTATGCGAAATTTCCATGTCCCGTGGGTGGAGAGGCCAGTGAAATGGTTCCACAACTTTAAACTTGAATAATTCGGTACCGGAGCCTGTACAAACGAAATTTTCTCGGTACTTACCGGTACTAACAAAGTACAAACGATTCACAAGTTTTTGTCAAAATCGGAAAAACTTATTTTTTTTTTTACTATGGGAAATACCCATTTCACTAGCCCCTCCACATTGAATTTTGAAAAACTCTGTACCGGAGCCGATACAAACGAAAATCTCTCGGTACTTACCGGTACTAACAAAGTACAAACGATTCACAAATTTTTGTCAAAATCGGAAAAAGTTAATTTTTTTACTATTGGAGATACCCGTTTCACTGGTCCCTCCACCTTGAATTTTGAATAACTCAGTACCGGAGACAGTACAAACGAAAATCTCTCGGTACTTATCGGTACTAACGCAGTACAAACGAATGGTGTATGCGAAGTTTCCAGGTCCCGTGGGTGGAGGGGCCAGTGAAATGGTCCAACAAATTTAAACTTGAATAACTCGGTACCGGAGCCGGTACAAACGAAAATCTCTCGGTATTTATCGGTACTAACGAAGTACAAACGAATGGTGTATGCGAAGTTTCTAGGTCCCGGGGGTGGAGGGGCCAGTGAAATGGTCCCACAACTTTAAACTTGAATAACTCGGTAACAGAGCCGGTACAAACGAAAATCTCTCGTATTTATTGGTACTAACGAAGTACAAACGAATAGTGTATGCGAAGTTTCCAGGTCCCGTGAGTGGAGGGGCCAGTGAAATGGTCCCACGACTTTAAACTTGAATAACTCGGTACCGGAGCCGGTACAATCGAAAATCTCTCGGTACTTATCGGTACTAACGAAGTACAAACGATTGGTATATGCGAAATTTCCAGGTCGCGTGGGTGGAGGGGCCAGTGAAATTGTCCACAACTTTAAACTTGAATAACTCGGTACCGGAGCCGGTACAAACGAAAATCTCTCGGTACTTATCGGTACTAACGAAGTACAAACGAATGGTGTATGCGAAGTTTCCAGGTCCCGTGGGTGGAGGGGCCAGTGAAATGGTCCCCTTTTTTTCTCTTTTATTTTTATCAATCTACTCGCGTGTTTCTTTCCGTCTTTGCTATTACGGTAGCACCTGGTTTTTATTTTTGTTTTCTTTGTGCAATAAAAATGAGTAAAAGAAAGTTAACAATATCGTTCAAAATGGAGATTATACGAGCAGCAGAAAATGATCCTAAACTGTCAAAAAAAAGTTTAGCTCGAAAATTCGATTTGGCAGAATCAACGCTCAGAGGGATTTTAAAGAACAAGGACTCGATCAAAAAAATTAACAGTGAGTATTCTACACAAGCGAAGAAACGAACAAGAATTCAGAAAGGAAAATTTGAGATTTTAGAAACCACTTTAATTCAGTGGTTTAGAGAAATGAGAGCTTCTAATTTACCCATTAGTGGTGAGTTATTCAAAGAAAAGGCACTCACATTGTCAACAAAATTGGGAATCGAAAATTTTTCTGCTTCTTGGGGATGGCTAGAAAAACTTAAGAAAAGACACGGTTTAACAAATCATTGCCTGAGTGGTGAAAGCGCAGCTGTTTCAGATTCAACTGTTAATGAATGGATTGCAGATCTTCCAAATTTAATTCAAAACTTTGATGTTAAGAATATTTTTAACTGCGACGAAACAGGTTTATTTTACCGTCTTTTACCAAACAAAACGCTGGATTTTATGGGAGAAACATGTCATGGTGGTAAACACAGGAAAGAAAGAGTGACTGTGCTTGCAATGCGGACGGATCAGAAAAGTTACTGCCAATAGTGATTGGTAAATCGAAGAAACCACAGTGTTTAAAAAATGTGAAGAAATTGCCATGTTCTTATGCAAGTAGCATCAAAGCCTGGATGACATCGAAATTTTTTTTAGACTTTTTGAAAGAATTTGATATGAAAATGGCAAAAAAAGAAAGAAACGTTCTGCTATTTATGGACCAGTGTCCCGCCCATCCTCCAGATCTCCCATTGCTGACACATACACGAGTTATATTTTCCCTTGCAAATTGTACTAGCAGACTTCAGCCGTTAGATCTCGGTATAATAAGGTCAGTTAAAGCGCAATATAGGAAAGATTTGGTGAGAAGAATGTTCATATCACTAGAGCAGAAAAAGGAATTCAAGAAAATTTGGATTCTGGATGCTATGCATATGTTGGTTTCCTCTTGGAATAACGTAACAGCCACAACAATTTCTAACTGCTTTAGAAAAGCGGGCTTTTTTCCCTTCAAATGATGTTGAAATTATTCCATTACAGGAAAATGAAAACGACAGCAATTATTTTAACGTAGACGTGGAAGAATGGAACAGCATAAGCCAAGATTCTCTTTCTTTTCAAGATTTCGTCAATGTTGATGAAAACTTAACATCAACGGCAATAAGAGATATTGAAACTGTTTTTGATGACGTGAATGCTGAAAAAGAAGTAGAAGAGGATGATAATGATGAAACTGATACTGTGATTGTCCCATCTTATGCTGCTGCTTTAGGAGCCCTGGACACTTTGAGATGTTACCTTCAAAATGCTGATGTAGCATCAAATACAATGACGCACTTTAATGCATTAGAAAACGTCGTTGTACAAACACGACCTAAGCAAAAACAAACGACCATTGATGACTTCTTTAATGAGGACTAATTAGCATTTTTTTTCTTTTGTAAGTACTATATCTCTTTCTACGTAAAATTAAATTTTACGTTTATTGCATTTTTTTAAACTAATTTTTATAGTGAAAGTGTAAGAATTTTTTTTAAAGTACGATATACTAATATTAAACTTTTTTTATTTTATAAAATGTTATTAATCATAATTCTTATATTGCAAAATGCTTTTTTCCCCCCATAATGTGTATAAAGAAATACTACATCAACATTCTCTCAGTTATGCGCGGCTCTCAGTTATGCGCGATTTTAAATCAATTCCTTCAAAAGCGTATAAGTGATAGGTGACTGTATATAGAAGGATACATCTGTAATTTGTCATAGAAGACAGTTCTTTTCTGTAAACATTACAAGATCCATATTTTCTTTTTTTACCAAAAAACCCCTGTTTTTTTCAGTAAAAAATACAGTTTTTTTTTTCTTTTCAGATGAGAAGAAATGATTTTATTTAATTTCAAATAAATTTATTCATAAATTGTTTCATTCAAATACTTCAACATTTTAGCAGCATACGTTGTTCTTGAAAGCTTGAAAGGGATAAAGTAAGATTTCATTACATTAAAAAACACCCACAAAATTACTTTATTCACACATGAGTTTTATTTTATCATAATAGTTACAATACTTTTATTAAAAAAATGACTCACTTTTTCTGAATACGTTTCAAATAAGCAGGATATGTTACATCCACCTGGATGGTCGCTGAATCACATGTATTACAAGTTAATGGATCATATAGTCTAACATTATGCATCGATAAGGTTTGGAGGTTGGGACATCTTGCTCGGAGTGTCGAATCCAGTTCTTTGAAATTCAAATGCCACATTTCAGGAATCCTTTCAAATATTAACTCGATGTCGGTGACGCACGGTGGAAGAATCTCAGCGAGTTTGAAGACTGCTACACACATTGACGAAGGGCTTCCTGAAATACGAGTAGAGATTCTCCTCCAAAGCTCCGGCCATCTCGTTATTTCATACCAGGTCTTGCATACTCTGTAATAGTGAAAAAAAAAGCAGCATTATCATTTTTTTACATGTTTAGTTTTATATTACACTAACTGCCCGGCATTGCCCGGGCCTGTCATGAATGATCCTTAAATTAAATTAACCTCAAAATTGTATGATTTTATATCTTAAGGCTGCTCTTAACTGCTCTGCTCAACAAGCGCAAAACGTTTTGACACATTTACAAATTCATTTTTAACGAAAAGATATAAAATTGGAAAGCAGGGCCATGGAAGCGATTTGGAATTGAACTTTGTTTTCCATTTTCTTTTATCAATAAATTACCTATTGAGTTAGAAGCGATTTTGATCACGTGACAAACACGTTTTTCGCCGGCTCTTGAGTGATTATTCTACTTTCGCGCGGAAATTCGGTTCAAAGCGCCCACTTTGACACTTTTTCTGAAAAATCTATTGCGTTTGCAAAAAAAAAAAAAAAAAAAAAAAAAAAAACCAGCTCGATTACATAGTTTCTGAACAACAGCACCAGCTAGTTTCATGCATTTTCGAACAAAAATAAATTAAAACTTATGTCTTAAAGTTGCCCTTTTGGATTTGAGATCACCCTTAAAACTCCATTTTATCTGAATTTATATTTTTAAATGAAAAAATAGTGAATTGAAAGTATATGCTATCTGGTATTTCATTTTCAGCGTAATATTAATGTTGGAATCTATGCACAACGAAAGCGAGCGAAACCGTGACGGTTATTACTCAGGTTTTTACTGATTTCGTCAAAATTTCACACATTATATTTTGTAAAAAATATTTCTACTCGTCCGAACGTTTCAAAGTTTTATAGGTGATGTAAATCTGATATATTGAGATGATCTAAAAATATTGTGTTAAAATACGGACGTTTAGTTACTTTTAGCATAGAAAATATCGTTTCCGTCAGGCGCGAAGTGACCTGCATTCGCCGGTGCATTTAAAAAGGTTAAAAGTCATATATTTTTAATTTGATTGCACCATCGATTAGAAGTGGGCTTCAGCTTTGACAACATATTTTTGGGTTTGTCGAAACCTCAAAAATTGCGCTCTGGAGCGGCAAAACCGCAGCGAAACATTCAATAGTTTACGGGTTTTGTCGAAATTTCCATACATTTTATTTTGTAAAAAACATTTCTACCCTTCAGAACGTTTCAAAATTTTTGTAAGTGATGTAAATCTGGTATATTGAGATGCTCTAAAAAGTTTGTGTTAAAATACGGACGTTTGGTTACTTTTAGCGTGGAAAAAATACCGGCTCCGTGAGGCGCGAAGTGATTTTAGTTTGCCGGTACATTGGAAAGGGTTAAAATTCATATTTTTAAAAAAAAAAACGATTACACCATCGATTAGAAGAAGGTTTCAGATTTAAAGCATATTTTTTGTTTGTCGGTACCTCTAAAATTGCATCCAAGAGGGGCGTTACAATAAGGAAGAAAAACGTTTTTCGGAAAAACGACCCTTTTTTTAAACTCTTTTTCAAGGGGTTAACTGCGATATTTTTTTTTTAATTGATTGCAGCATTTGAGACTTAAAAGTACAATATTTCAGAATATTTATTCCGTTTTTAACTTTGCTTAGAGGTTTTTACGACGTAAGTTAATAAATTATGACAAAATACACCCTAAATTTTCTTCTTTCGTACTTCATTTTCAATCGATGCGTAAATAAGCCTTCAGCGCATGTACCACAGCTTTTCCTTTCTCGCTAGGACCGAAATGAGTTTTTACTGAGAGTGAGTTGCGATTGTTAATTAATAACTCAACTGATTATTAGAATTTTAAAATTCTGTGTCTCATGTGCATCAGGAGACACTTTGGGCTAGCCTCACAAAAATTTTCAGCCTCGCACGTGTCGTAGATTCTGCTAGCCATCGCACGCAAACAGATACACACAGACAGAGCGAAACTTTGTTTTATTAGCATAGATAACGTTAAAATATGCATTATGTTACAGCCAAGGCTATATATAAATAGGTGAAATTTCAAGTGTTTAAATTTAGGTTTATTTATAAATTGTGTAAATTAAACTTATTTTACTTAAATATACTTTCTTGTGTCTTAAATATACTAATTGTGTAAATTAAACTTATTTTACTTAAATATACTTTCCGATTTCAGCGTTAATTTTTAGTGTTTAGAAACTTTTTCATTTAAATTCTGCAAATCCTGCTTTTTTTTCAAATTTTATTTATTTAATAATTAAATGATGAAGGAATATACTTATATTTTCATTAATTTGGTTTCTGAGCTCATAAATGTACCAATAAAATAACGTTGAAAAGAGAAATAGCGAAAAAATCCTTGGTGAATGCAAAGTGTAAACAACCGAGCATGCCGCCATTTTACGTACTGTGACGTCACAGGAAAACTGTCTATTCATATGTTGAATTTAACCACCCAGATGTTTCGGCAACTCAAAAACCCAATTATATGAGAAAAGAACTCAATTAGCGGTATGAAAAATTTAACGAACAATTTTTTGAACTTTATGTTACTTTCTAGTTTTAATGATTGATATTGCGCAACGTAGAAGTAACTTCATAAAACATATGTACTTTTGACTTTTGCCAGACATTTTTAATGATTGTACTTTTTTTTTTTATTGCGCGGCGTGTGTGTTT
The DNA here is from genome assembly GCA_963932465.1 of Maratus speciosus. Classification (NCBI taxonomy): domain Eukaryota; kingdom Metazoa; phylum Arthropoda; class Arachnida; order Araneae; family Salticidae; genus Maratus; species Maratus speciosus. The sequence continues at coordinate 279,841 of CAWVRF010001504.1, read as the reverse complement.
TTGCGCCTCATCTGTTTTTAACACTTCTTAAAATTTAACCACTCCGATCAGACGGAGCTTCTAAATACTCCAAAATAATGTTTGATTATAATCTCTTAAACAAGAAAACAATGAGTCGTTCTTTTCGTCGTAAACACATATATTAATCCATATTATCTTTCAGTCTCTCATGGATACACATACAACGTTTTCAAGGTGTTTTTTTCAACGAAGTTGAAAGTGTTTATGAATTCGGTCTGTCTATTTGTTTGATCTTTAACTCGCTTAACTATACCCAGAGTGCCATGCAATTAATATACGTTATTGAGATCGACTATGGGATGTACGGAATTGAAAAGGAAGTGCGTAGCGTTACCAGTTCGATTACAGGAACAGTCAAAAGAATTCCGTAACATTATGGTCTATGCAGAAAAATCGTTTGTGATCTATCTATCTATATTACAAAGAACCAGGGGCGTCGCCATGGGGGGGTATGGGGGGGGAGCCTCCCCCCCCCCCAATATATGTGAAGTTGGGAAATTTGAGCTTAGAGTTGGGAAATTCTAGATTTGAGACATTTTCTTTTTAAAAAGTAATAGTAAAAAAATTACGAAATTTTTATTGTTTTGGTGATTATTTTAAGTACTGCAACAGTAAACAAGTTAAATTATCAAAAGAAATACAAAAAGAAATCAGCCACACTTAATCTATCATTGTATTTTTCAGTTATACAAAAATATTGTACATCTACCAGACCTAAATTTCTCTACTCCTGTCCATCAATAACTGACTAACCAGTTCCTTTATTTCCTCCAAAACTTTGTTCCTTTCTCAAAAATTTCACCCTACCTCCCCTTCTCCTCCCAAAAGAGAATCCAGCTATTTTAATCCAAAGGGATTGCAGCTTCTTTTGAAAATTTGAAATCACTTGTAGCACAACAGAAAGGAATGTAGTAACCTACTTGAAACACAGCTATGGGCAAGAAGATTTGATGAGTTTTCACAACTTTTTTTACTAATTTTGTGATTTTTGGACAATATTTTACTCATTCTCGTGATTTTTTTGCCGCAAAAATTAGTTAACCCTTCGCTGTCAAGTAAAAAGCGTTATATGAGCAAATGCAGATATAAGAAGTCGTTAGTTTAGATAAATTTGTCACATTTTACTTTTATTTGTGCGCGGAAATATATATCAGTCCTGTTTGTTTATATTAATATGTGTTTATAAATTTTTAAACCAAAAGTCCAGTGTTCTGTGTTTAAAGATGTTCTAAAAAGTTACTATAAATCTCAGCACGAAGAATCCCTTCAAAATAGGAAAAGAGTTTTTGTGCAAGATTTTGGAGCATCTAAAAATCCATTCGAGGATGAAAAAGGTAAAAAATGGACGATTTTAATTTGGAACAGAAATATGACCATGAAAGCAATCCATCAACTGAAGAAAAAATCGACATGCACTGTAACACTGGCATGTTGCACTTGAATAAAATTTTGAAGAAATAAAGATTTCCTTTCAGACAAGCTCACAAACAATTATGAATATTAGGATGTGACTGGAGAAGCTGAGTTCCGAAAGCACCGTAGGCAAACAGTATCACCAAAGGCAATAGATAAAAATAATAGCACAGCAATGGACATTGATACACATAAGTTTTACAGTAAAAAATTATAAGAAATACAAGAAAATTTCGGGAATTTAGTAATGGGCTTAGATGACAATGTTCCCTATATCAAGAGAAAATTGCAGCAATACATTCCATATTCAAATTACAATTGTGCAAGGGAAAAGTTAATAATGTTTCCACTTGGATATGAGAAACCGGATGTACATGACTTGCGCAGTCAAATAGAAATAAACCAAATCCCAATTCACTTAAACCTTTTACTCATGCCATGAAATTCAAAGACTATTTGGGTCACGCCGTCAAACTATATACTCGTACCTTAACATTCACAGCAGCTTATCTTTATGGCGTTGCATCTAATGAAAGAATCTTTAGTCAAATAAAAATTAAAAATATATATATTGCAAGCTACAATGAGGGATGACAGACTTGACAGCCTAATGCTTTTAAAATATGAAAGTGAAATAGGGAATTTTATTAAACTAAGCGATTTTATTAACAGGTGGGCTTCTTTGAAGACCACAAGAATTAATATTAAGTAAAAAGTAGTCGGATGTGCCAATCCCAAAATTTTCTTCTACTCCATACATGTTAATGCCTCAAAATTTGCAATCACGGTGCCAAAATTAAATGACAATTCTTTGCCTATAATAACAAATTCTAAAGGTATAGATTTGTTATATTGTGTGCATTTAAAAAGGAGATATAAGCATAGCATTTTTCAAACAAATCATTGAATTTTGGCACTCAGCCTCTTAGATGTCTGCAACCAAAATTCCTTACTCAAAGTGCACAGAAGCGATAGCTTTGGACAGTATAGACCCAAGCCTAATAAGGATCTATTTATGTGGAAGTGCTACTTATGAGGAATATGAAGTTTGACTAAACTCCGTGCATTAGTTTTTGAGATACAGCTATCGCAAAATCGTGAAAAATGCTGCATAGCAGCGCCACCTGCTATATGATATACATAAAAAGCTAATCTGCATCAAATTATGTCAAGGTTTAACAGAATATGACGTTTGATTAAATTCCGTGCAATAGTTTGAGATATAATTATCGCTAAAATCATGTAAATCATGAAAAATACCGCATAGCAGTGCCACCAAAACAAATCAGCACCAATTTTTATTAAGGTACACCCAAACCTCGTTAACACGAACGGTTTTCGATTGCCTCGCCCAGTTGTATGTAATGTAGTTAAGTTCCGATAACACGAACTACTTTTAATACGAAGAAAAAAAGTTTCCCCTTGAGTGTTCGCGTTAACGAGGTTCGACTGTATAAGTGAATCTCTAAAGTTTTATTAAATTTCGTGCATTAGTTCTTGTGTTAGAGTGCCCACAAAATTTGTAACACATATAGACAGATAGATATTTTCTAAAAACAGTCGAATCGTGTTCAGGACTTACTAAAACGTATAAATCAGTCTAAAACCAGAAGTCGAATTTTTTTACGAATCCAATACTTTCTTCTTGTAAAGATAGAAGAAAGTAAAAAGCGTATTTATTTTTTTAGTAAACAAACCCATAATTAGAATTTTTATGTTTTCAGTTTCAGAATTTTTTATGCAAAAGTATCATTATAATTATTACACACGTTGTGCAGATCATTTTAGTCGAAAATTGGATCAATTTGTTTCAAGTTGGGAAATTTTCGAATTCTCCCGCCCGAAAAAATATCTGTGGCTACGCCCCTGCAAAGAACAAACGTATCTGTGCGTAACGCGGATATCATTTTGTGAATAGCAACACTTCAAGATGAAATTTCAATTTTGCAATTTTCGTTACTGCAATTAATCTTCTAACATTGTGCATTTTAAATTTTTACGCCGTCGTATAGGCAAAAAATCTACTTTCAAAAGCAATTCCTTTCAAAATTGTATCTTAATTGACAGATTTATTACGTTTTTAAAAATAATTTTCAAGTATAATCTTTTTAGGTGCGTTCGTAATTATATAAATACGTAGCACCTATAGTCGTCGTTCGGTCTGTCTGTCTGTGTGTCTGTCCGTCCGTCCATCCGTCCGCATATAAGAGAGCAAAATCTTCCCAACCGAATGGTCTAAAATTTTAAATACATAATTGTTGCAAAATTTTATCGAATCACTTCAAATTTTATGAAAATCGGATGTATAGTTTAATGACAGGGACAGTCAAAAGTTTTTCGTTACATTACGGCCTATGGTATGCTGTGGCGAAAGCCCCCCATACTTTTGTTGAAAAGATTCACTGCGAATAAAACAGGCCGGTTCGTATAATGTAGTGTATACACGACGTTCTCGCAAACCCATTATTGGGTTCCAATCCTGAAAAGTGTAGAAGACATGAATAGAAAAAGCTTGACATTTAAGATGTTTTATTTTCTTTTCGATCCATCAAAAAGCTTCAGCAGGGGTGGCCCATTAAAACAGCAACTGTTGGTTTACATGGCCAGAGTTGCGAATCCAATCGCAAGAGAGAGCGAACATAATTAAGCAATACAGTTTTACTACATTGGCATGTTAAAATCTACAATTCGCCAATATGGTAAAAAGAGGGGCAATCATTGGCGAGACTAGTGCCAAACAAAATTAAGAATTATATAATAACATTTTGAGAATTTATTGCCTCACCCCAGAGAAAAATAGTGTAATATTATTTTCAATAAATCCTTTAAACAACCATTCTAATATTAATATTGACACCGAACATACATTATCTGTTCGATTAATGATTTTGGCCTCATTTCAAGGATAAACACATTTGCTTAAAGATATGAACTTCACATTGAAATGATACAAGTAAACAAAATAATATTACTGGAAATTACAGCTATAATTTATTCCTAGAGTGAAAAGAATTAACAAGTTAGCTATCTAGTGTTATACCTTTAAATTTATGGGCAACCGATTTAGCAGAGTAACGGATAAATAAAATTTATGATAGCTATAATCAATATCATAGTATCTTAACTGAATGTTAAAAAACTAAAGATTTAAAACGTAACGATGGTGTAATCAACTTCTTTTAATATTTAATATGTAACGGCTAAAAGTTATTACTGACAGATGTACATAAATATTTGCGTTACAAGAGGAAATGTTACATTCACAAAGATTAAATGAATTATAGCGCGATCTATAATTATTATAGTAGTAAAATTACAAAAAAATGAAAAGTATCTTAAACTGACAAAGTGATTTACGATTAGGATAAAATGCATCTTAGAGAAAATTAAGAGTTTAATTAAAAGAAACGAAATAATTTAGTAACTAATGTACTTTTTAAGTTCTACAAAATCCAATTATATGTGATCTACATCCCACGGCCAATGGGAAAAAATTATTTCAAGTGCATTTTTATGATGTTATAGCTTTTCGAACAGAATGAAATTGATATGCACTTATAAAGTGCACTAAAATATACATTCAGTATGATATGCTGCGCAAAACATATTTGTAAAACAAGTTATAGTACGAACGTACCTCATTTGCCACGTTTGACGTGCAATTTCCAACTTGTTTTAATTTATCTCTATCACGTGCCGGCTCCATTACATAATAATAGTAATAAACATTTTACACATAAAAAAATAAAAACTGTTCAGCATTTATTTCTGACTGATTTTCCCTGACGAAATTAAAACTTCCTCTATAAATTAATTAAAAAAAATAATAATTAACAAATTATTAATCGAAGAATTTAAATTTTTACAGTGTCCAGATAGAAAAAAAGAATTAGTCAAATTAAATTTGTCTGCAAACTGCATCTCAGTTTACTGATTGTCTATGGTTTTAAAATTAATTTTTAAGCATGAAATATTTTTAAATTTATTAGTCCAGGCAATAGGGAATTTTACCTAGCAAAATTAATGGTTTCGGCTTTCTAGATGTTTTTTGGGTCGCTGAATCCTAATTTGTAACTTCCCACCAAAATTTCTCCCGGCAACCCCCCCAAATTTTCGTAATCGCCCCCCCCCCCCCAAAAAAAAAGGTTTTTATTAAAAAAATCAAATTTTTTATACATTGTTACATATACAGTGTTTTTTATACATTCTTTTAGATAAAAAGTATCTAAAAATTCAGAAAGTAGACAAAATTTCCAACAAATTAGATATATGACATTATGACTTAGGATGAAGGGGAAGGGGGGGATCTGTCTCGGAACATTCGCGCGGTGCTGCGTAAACTAAGTTGCGCAATTCCACTTAACCACTCACACGTTTACATTCGCCCTTCCATCTCCCCTCCGAACTTTCTCTACAACGTTTACTTTAAGATTTGTGGGTCGCTGAATCCGAATTTTTAACTTTCCCCCCAAAATCCCCCCCCCCCAATAGTTATTTTTAACCTAAATTTCTTATTGTTTTAGGGGGAAAACATTACGAAATTCAGAAACTAGACAAAATTTCCAACAAATAGGATATATGACATTATGAATTAGGATGAACGGGGAGGGTGAGGGCTGCCTCTGAACATGCACTGCAGCGCTACGTGCACTAAATAATGAAGTTCAGGCAATAGGAGATTTTATCTGGCAAAATTAATACTAGTTCTGGATTTCGACTCACTTTATGTTTTTTGGGTCGCTGAATCCGAATTTGTAACTTCCTACCAAAATTTCACCCGGCAACCCCCCCAAAAATTGATTTTTTGAAAAAATTTGGTTTTTGAGAAAAGCGCGCGGGGAATGTTCCGAGGCAGACCCCTCTCTCCCCGTTTATCCTACGTCATAATGTCATATATCCTATTTGTTGCAAATTTTGTCTAGTTTCTGAATTTTGTAATGCTTTTCCCCTAAAATAATAAGAAATTTAAGTTAAAAACAACTATTTGGGGGGGTCGGGCGGGGGGGAATTTTGGGGGTAAGTTAAAAATTCGGATTCAGCGACCCAAAAAACTTAAAGTAAACCTTATAGAGAAAGTTCGGAGGGGAGATGGGAGGACGAATGTAAACGTGTGAGTGGTTAAGTGGAATTGCGCAACTTAGTCCACGCAGCACAGCGGCACATGTTCCGGGGCAGATCCCCCTTCCCCTTCATCCTAAGTCATAATGTCATATATCTAATTTGTTGGAAATTTTGTCTACTTTTTGAATTTCTAGATACTTTTTCTCTAAAACATTTTTTAATAAAAACCTTTTTTTTTTTGGGGGGGGGGGGGGGTGGTTGCCGGGGGAAATTTTGGTGGGAAGTTCGAAATTCGGATTCAGCGACCCAAAAAACATCTAGAAAGCCGATTTCCAGCACTGCCATTAATTTTGCTAGGTAGAGTCCCTATACGGTCTCTATTGCCTGGACCATATCTCTATCGCATGGATCTCGATTACGAAGGATTAATCCGTTTGCCCTTAAAACAATGTAAAGAGTTCAGCATATTCTTACGGCTAATATTCCATAAAAAAATTTAAATTTCCCGTATAAATAAATAAATAAAATTATATGAAAAAAACTCAAATTTAACATACTTGGATATATAATTGAACTACGCGCTTGAAGCACTCAAATGATCGAATCAAAAAGATTGAAAAAGCAGCAAAACTCTATTTTTGATGAAACTTTGTTTGATTGCATAATTGATATTTTTCATATAAAAATGCTTTTTTGGTGCTAATGGGCAATCTAAAAATATATTATATGTAAAAAATATATTAGAGTTTTCAATAAAAAAATGTTTTCACCTATATTCTGTAATCCGGGATGTCCGGGTTCGATCCCCTAGTTTTAATGTCTCACTATTTCACCTATAGCAAAACTGATATGAATCATTGAAGTGCGCTAACAAGAGACTTAAAGTGTGTAAGCGTTAACCCCTTGGGGACGAGCGACCGGTATTCGTGCCATTTAAGTTGCTCTGAATCGGTGATTATTCTCACCAGTAAAATTGTATTGTAAATTTTGTGTTATTTAATCCGAGCATTTTCCCGATTCAATTAGCCAAAAATTTCTGTTTTAAAAATCCGGTGACTAAAGATTAAAAATTCCGTAAAAGACGCTCGTCCCGAAGGGGTTAACAGTTCGCTTACAGGGATACTAAAAAAATTCCGTCACATTACGGTCTGTTGGGAAAATCTTTCGCATTCATTCATATTGCATATTGCATTCATTTCCGTTCAAAATTCAAATGTTTTGCTCATCTCATTAAAAGAAATAATAATAACATAAATAAATAAAATCTCTCTCTCTATTCTAAAAAAAAGTAACTACCGCTGTCACCGCCGCCGCCTCCGCCGGTTTTGAATTTTTTGTGACCGGAGGTCTTTCTTCGTTAATATTAAGAAAAATAATGCTTACAAAAATATGAAAATCTGTAGTATTATACAGAAATGTTTGATAAACACGCTGATGCAGACAGTTTTCAGATCGAAGAATTATTTTAAGAGATATTTAATGCTAAAGTTGGACAAAATCGTTCCACTAAAAAAGTTTTATAGGAGCAAAAACTGTTCATAGGAATTTAATCATTTTTAGATCATTTTATGCGTTAGAATTTGCCGGAGTGCAGATTGCATTAATTTTTTTATTTTGACTCATTTTTTCAGGTTTTATTTATATTTTAAATTCAAATTTTCAGCATTTCTAGAAATATTTTTTTCAGATTTCAGAAAATTGTACTAATTTAAACTGTTGCCAACTGTATAAAAAGCGCAAGCAATAATGTTTGCTTCAAATTAAAAATTTATTTACACGTGACTGTTATAAACAGGAAAAAAACTTTCAAATTAGAATTAAATAATTACGTATAAAGAGCAGGAACTTATTAAAAATTACGTCATAAAAAGTATACACGTGAATTATAAAAGAGAAAGGATATTGTAAAATAATAAATTCATTAACATGCGTTAGAAGTCTTAGGAGAAATTACGTCATATTTACGTCACATTATAGTTATTACATAAAATGAACACAAAATAATATTGCAAAAAAGTTTAAATTTAGAAATTCCGCTAGACATTTATTTGATATTTTGAGAATTAATTTAAAATATCTCATTTAAAAGAACTTTCTTTTCGCTTTGTTAAAAAATACCAGGAGACAAAGACTCTCTTTACTTAATTCCTTTTATATTAGCTTATTTTGAAATGTTGTTACACGTGTATACGTCATCAAGTTATTTTTATTTCGACGTTTTATTTGTGTTTTTATTAATGTTGTACGAATTTATTTGTTCTTTCGTTATTTAAAATAAAAATTATATCAATTTGTATAATTTGGCGAGTGGTTTGGAGATTTATATAATTTGGCGAAATTGGTCGACAGGATAATGAAGTAGTACCGCAGCGGATTTAGCGTTAAAATTCCCCAATCAAAGAGAAATGAATAGAAATTCGTTTATAGGGAGATCGCCACTGTTTTTTAAATTATAATTCAATCTTTCGAAATCTTTTTGAAGCCGATCAAATTAGCGTGCATTTAGAGTCTGCGGTGTCTGGACGGGGGTTGGCGAGCGTAGCTCGTAGGGGGCCGAGCCCCCTAGTAATAATAATAATAATAATATTGTACTCCAAAACATTTTATTTCAACATCAAAGAATTATTACTAATTTATACGCAAGAAATATAAAAACTGCTGTTGGCGAGGAAAAAATGGATTTGGCGTGATTTGCGCTCGGTTAACACAAAAATGCCGGATAGGCTTGGGCTGGTGCTTATTGTGGCCAAGGTACAACAAATACGATGCCAATTCACGCTAGTTATTATTTACCTTCCAGGTCTTGATGCAAGATTTTTTTTCTTGAGACCAATTTCGTGAAAAGTGAAAATTACTTTCGTGAAATTTATTACTTTTGGGAAAAATAACATGTAAAGAAAGATGAAATCGGGTTACTCAAATTCGAACGAAACATTTATTATAACAGGTTCTTTAAGTCCTTCTGCTAAAGTTTTTCTTTCTGTTACTGGTGAGCTTGTTTTGTTTGAAAATTACACATTTTAAAATTTAGCACGATGAAAAAAAAAATAATAATAAAGAGTATGTTTTTATGGAATGGAATTGGGGGCCATTTTATTAAGAGGAGTTTTGTGAAGGGGCCTGTTTGATTAAAAGGAATTCTGTGAAGGAGCCTGTTTTATTAAAGGGATTTTTGTGAAGTAGTCTGTTTTATTAAATGGAATTTGGTGAAAGGGTCCTAAATAAGTCCCAAATTTTGCCTGAATCAACGCCTGCTTTCAGTCTTTTAGGTAGCTTTCTTTATAAAAAAGCTACCTATTGCAGCCGTTCGGAGGAGAGCGATTTCAAAAAATTTTGGTATATTTTCATCGATCATGACCCCCAGATCCCGAAACCACCCTCCGTTCAAAATTGATATATATATATATATATATATATATATCTGACCTATGTCACACTGTAACTCCCGTAATTATGAACCGATTCCGATGTAATTCGGTGTGTACATAGTACATACCAATGTCTCGACCGAGTTCGTTGGCAGCGCTTCATCCGCCATTTTGTTTCAAAATGGCGGCCATTTAAAATTTTTAAAAAATTTTTAAACTTGAAATGTGGTACCAAAAAATTAAAAATGGAAAAATATTTTTTCTTATGTATTTGACCTTTATACAAAGATTTCGGAGCAGTTTTTGTTTCGTCTATATCTTAAAAAATGGCTGAGTTATAGGATTTTGAATTTCTAGCGTGGCTGACATTTTGAAACGTCCTGAATTTTGTCACGCGATAAAAGGCGTATTTATGAACCGATTTGGATGTAACTTCGTTTATACATAGTACATACCAATGTCTCGACCGGGTTCGTTGGCCAGCTTCATCCGCCATCTTGTTTAAAAATGGTGGCCATTTAAATTTTTAAGAAAAATTTAAATTTGAAATGTGGTACCAAAAAATTAAAAATTGAAAAAATATTTTCTTCTTATGTGTTTGACCTTGATAAAAAGATTCGGGAGCAGTTTTTGTTTCGTCTATATCTTAAGAAATGGCTGAGTTATAGCATTTTGAATTTCTAGCGTGGCTGACATTTTGAAACGTCCTGATTTTTCTCACGTAATAACAGGCGTATTTATGAACCGACTTGGATGTACCTTGGTGTGTACATAGCACATACAAATATCTCGACCGAGTTCATTGGCCGGCTTCATCCGCCATCTTGTTTCAAAATGGCGGCCATTTAAAAAAATTAAAAAATAAAAAAATTTAAATGAGATACCAAAAAATTGGAAAGTGAAAAAGATTTTTTTTGTATGTGTTTAACCTTAATACAAAGATTCCGGAACAGTTTTTCTTTCGTCTATATCTAAAAAAAATGGCTGAGTAATAGCACTTTGAATTTCTCTTGTGGCTGACATTTGAAAACGACCTGATTTTTGTTACGCGATAACATGCGTATTTATGAACCTATTTGGATGTAACTTGGTCTGTACATAGTACATACCAATGTCTCGACCGAGTTCGTTGGCCAGCTTCATTCGCCATCTTGTTTCAAAAGGGTTGCCATTTTAAAAAAATTAAATTTAAAATTCAAAATGAGGTATTAAACAATTGGAAAATGAAAAAGATTTTTTTATGTGTTTGGCCTTGATACAAAGATTCCGGAGCAGTTTTTGTTTCTGAAAATTTGTTCTTTTGTTTATATCTTAAAAAATGGTTGATTTATAGCACTTTGATTTTTTAGCATGGCTAACATTTTGAAATCATCTTGTATTTGTCACGCGATAACACACGTATTCGCCTATTTCGATGTAAGAAGGCATGTGGATAGTATACATCATCACCTCGACCAAGTTCGCTGGCCAGATTCACCAACCATCTTGTTTCAAAATGGCGACCATTAAATTAAAAAATATATATATATTTAAAGTGAGGTGCAAAAAAATTAGAAATTGAAAAAGGTTTCTTTCTTAAGTATTTGACCTTGATATAAGGATTCAGGAGCATTTTTTGTTTGTCTTTACCTTAAAAAATGGCTCAGATATAGCAGTTTCAATTTCTATTGTGGGTGGCATTTTGAAAAATCTGATTTTTTGCATGCGACAGCACTCCTATATATTAACCGATTCCGATGTGGGTGAGCATGTGCACAGCAATTACTAAGGTCTCGACCAAGTTCACTGCTTAGCCTCATCCACCATGTTGTCTTAAAATGACAAGCACTTTAAGAAATTGCCGAATTTGGCAGCCAAATATATGTTACTTTAAAGAAAAGCATCTTGGATAAAGCTGACTAATTTCGCGAAATTCTCATTCATTATATTGATAAAAATTAGTAATGAATCTCCTATATTCGGTTTCCACTAAATTGAGCTTCGTGTGTTTGAATGATATAATTTGGCTTTTTTTAAATAAGGATTATGAAAGCTACCTCTTCCTCCCGGCACTGGCTGGAAGGACTTTTTACTTTCTTCTATCTTTACAAGAAGAAAGTATTGGATTCGTAAAAATTTTCGACTTCCGGTTTTCGACGGATTTACACGTTTCAGAGGTCAGAGATGCCAAAAAACATGTTTTTACAAAATGTCTGTCTGTGGCTCTGTGAGTCTGTCTGTCTGTGTGTATATGACACAAATTTTGTGGGCCCTCTATCTCAAGAACGAATGCACGGAATTTAATAAACATTTATATTCAAGTAGTCCCTAATATAAATTGGTGCTGATTAGTTTTTGGTGTAAATGTTTCCCAAAAATGGTGTAAAAATACGCCCAACAGGTGACGCTGCTATGCTGTATTTTTCGCGATTTCTTCACTAGCTCTGTCTCAAGAACTAATGGACGGAATATCATCAAACTTCAGATTCAGTTAATCCTTGATATGCATTGGTGCTGGTAACGTTTTGGTGCAAATCGCCCAGCAGATGGCGCTGCTATGCTGCATTTTGCAGCATTTACACGATTTTCGTAATATCTCTATCGCAAGAAATAATGGACGGATTTTCATCAAACTTCAGATTCTGTTAGTGTTTGACATGAGTTGACGTTTTGCACCTTGTGGTGTAAATCGCTCAACAGGTGGCGCTGCTATGCTGCATTCTTTGTGATTTCCGCAATAGCTCTATCTCAAGAACTAATGCTTGGGTTTTCAACAAACTTCATATTCAGGTATACCTGGATATGAATTACTGCTGTTTATGTTTTGCTGTAAATCACTCAACAGGTGGCGCTGCTATGCTGCATTTTTCAGAATTTCCCCTACAGCTCTATCTCAATAACTAATGTACGAATTTTCATGAAACTTCAAATTCAGGTATACTTTTATATGAATAAATTGGTGTAATTTCTTTTACTATTTAAATGATTTAATTGACGTGATTTATATAGAAGAAAGTTTTGTGGTGTCCGCAACATACTAGTTTCATTTTGACAAGGTATAGTTTGAATCAAACTAAAAACGTATCTGTATTGTTGAAAAATAAAATGAAACATTGAGCTTTTCTTACCTTCCAATTCGACACAGTTCGTCAAATTCCAGATGACGAAATATTTCAAGCAGGATTTCTTCATGAAAACTATTAATACTTGCAGTAGTACTAGTGTGCTCATCCACCTGTTAAAAGAATGAAATGTAAAAAGAATGAAATTCATAGTTGTTTCACATGAGATATACTCTGTAATGTAACTATCTAATACGATGCCTCAAAAATTTAACAATGAGAATCACTGTGGCGGGGAATTTCAAGAGTAAGTTATATATCTAAAAATTGAAAAGGCATTCCCTCCATTTTACATTTTAAGCTTAATTTTAAGTTTTTAGTATTAAAGTTTGTGCATATCTATTAAAGATATTTTTAATAACCTTTTCTAATAAATTTTGTAGAAAAAGGCTTGCTTCCAATTCGAAAGGTGACTTACTTCTGATACGCTTCCGAGGTTATTATCTAATATATAAAAATGAAAATTTGTCTGTCTGTCTGTAATGCTATACAAATCCACAATTCGGAAGCCAGAATTGTGAAATGTTATGTACATGTGTATTAAAAGACGGCCGAGGTAACTAAAGCTATCCGGAATCGAAATAATTTCTACTTAACTTTTTATTAATAAAAAATCCACCAATTTAACAGCAATTTTCTATCAAATTTAAACATTTTTCGTTCTAGCAGCTGCCAACAACTAAAAAATCACAATAAAATCCCTTTTTCTTAACGTTCAACCCGTAATCGCGCGAGTTCTTTAACCAATGTGAGATATACATATTACGTACGCCATGCTGCAATACTAAAAAGCTCCAGCGGGTATTAGGATCATTCTTTTACTTCACATACAAATAATTAGAGAATATTTAATTGCGCTTAATTATTACATTTTTTTTTTCAAAATAAAGACAAACAATTTAGCAGAAACATCAACAAAACTTTTTTTTTCTATTTATTCCCTTATTCCAAAGACATCGTTTTATCGTCTGCTGCCATAGTAACATGATAAATTAAATTTCATTAAAAAAAATGCGCAGTAATAGAAAAATATTTTTCTAAATCGAATAGTTATTTTTAATTTTGGTTTTAGAATTAAATTCATGAACTCCCGTGCGTAGAACGGGTTAAAAAGCTAGTTATCCATAAAAGTATCAAGCTTGGAGATGTTCTTCTTCAGGCACAAAGAAAGCAATTAGTATTTTACCTTTTTTTAGTTTTAAAGAACTAGGGGGCGCTGCTCCCTACGAGCTACGCTCGTCAACCCCCGTTCAGACACCGCAGACTCTAAAAGCACGCTAATTTGATCGGCTTAAAAAAATATTTCGGAAGATTGAATTATAAGTTTAAAAACAGTGGCGATCTCCCTATAAACGGGTTTCTATTAATTTCTCTTTGATTGGAGAATTTTAAAGCCAAATCAGCGGATGTTAAATGATACAATGGCTGTTTCCGTCTTTGATTAAATAAAATCAGTTAACATTTCAAAATAAGCTAATATAAAATGAATTAAATAAACAGAGTCTTTGCCTCCCGGTATTTTTTAGCAAAGCGAAAAGAAAGTTTTTTTTAGTGACACTTTAAATGTATCGTTTTTAATCTGACGTGATTTTCACTAAACTTTTCTTTCTCCTTTTACTATTCACGTGAAAATAATTTTGTTAGAAATGAAATATTATTTGCGCTATCCTAATAAAAATAGTTGAAAATATCATCTTAAAATATTACATAAATCTCACGCGCAATTTTTAAATTTAAACTGTTTTGCAATATTATTTTTTGTTCATTTTACGTAATGTGTAATGTGACGTAAATGTGACGTAATTTCTCCTATTTAAGACTTCTAACGCATGTTAATGAATTTATTATTTTACAACATTCTTTCACTTTTAAAATTCACGTGTAATATGGTTTTTATGATAATTCTCAATGAGTTCCTACTTTTCATATTTTCTTGTTTATAATAGTCACGTGTAAAATAAATTTTTAATTTGAAGCAAATATTATTATTTGCGCTGTTTATACAGTTGGCAACAGTTTAAATGAATACCATTTTCTAAAATGTGTAAAAAAAATATCTCTCGAAATGCTGAAAATTTGAATTTAAAATAGAAATAAAACCTCAAAAAATGAGTCAAATTAATAAACTGAGTACAGTCTGCACACCGGGAAATTCTGACGCATAAAATGATCCAAAAATGATTAAATTCCGATGTACAGTTTTTGCTCCTATAAAACTTTTTTAATGGAATGATTTTGTCCAACATTAGCATTAAATATCTCTTTAAATATTTCTTCGATTTGAAAACTGTCTGCATCAGCGTGTTTATCAAACATTTCTCTATAATTCCACTGATTTTCATATTTTTGTATGCAATATTTTGCTTAATATTAACGAAGAAAGACCTCCGGTCACAAAAAATTCAAAACCGGCAGCGGCGGCGACAGCGGTAGTTACTTTTTTTTTAGAATAGAGAGAAAAGAATGTTTCAGAAAATGGCGCCAAATTCGGCATTTTGAACTGATTTTCGAAGCGTGATAGTCACGAAATGATCGTCATTGAAGAATGATTGCTTTATAACTCAATATTTAATACATTTGTTCAAAAACATTCTTCGATTTCAAATTACTCCAGAAGGGTCATGGTTCAATCTTTCACAATAAATTTGGTTTAGGGAAAAACCTGAATCATGTTTAAATTTTTCAATAGTTGATAAATCTGGCTACCCATCCCCCCCCCCCCCCCCTATCCGAATCATGGTTCGATCTTTTATCATAAAATTGGTTTTCAAAAAAACCTGAAGTATGGTTCAGCCTTTTACCATAAATTCGGTTTAGGAAAAACCCGTGTCATGGTTCAACCTTTCACCAGAAAATTGGTTCAACATTTCACTAATATAATGGTATTTGTGAAAACATCACTAAACTGGCAAAACCTAGCGTCAATATCTTGGTTGCAGCTAAATTTCAGCTAGATTTCACCAATTTCTTGCTGAAACATTGAACTTTATTTGTAAGAGTAACAAGAAAGGAACAGAAATTCGCGGATTTCTTCCAATGCAACCAGAAATGAATTTGAATTTTAAAATATTTTCTGGCGAAACTTTGATGAAAGGCATACCATCAGATTTCATGACTGATCGCGAAATCCCATGTTAACCTACGGGCTAATTTAACTATTTAGTGTCCAACCTATGAATTATAAAATTTCCCCACCTCGATAATTACTTTTCATAATGTCAAAAGATATGTTAGAAATGTAAAGAAAAAATGGTCAGCAGCGAAATTTTTTTTATTTAACTGAGGTTTAAGTTAAACTTGCGAGTTTAATTTTCCTTACCATTTTACCACTACAGTCCTCCCCACTTAATCGCATCACGGATAATCGAATACCCCGCTTATTCGAATAGAATCCTCCGGAACCGAATTTATTCCTATCGGTTCTATGCTATTTTCCCCGCTTAAACCAAATACCTTTTACGAATGTCCAATGAAGAAATAATAACAATGTAGTATTTTTAGTACAAAATGTTGGTATAACATTGTCTTAAAGGGTGTTAAAGAAGGGGCGGAAGGAAAAAAAAGGGGATGGTAAGGATGGGGCGGAAAGGAAAATCATATTAAGACTAAGTGATAGCCACAATGTTCATTGATTTTTAGAAACAGTTATTTACATTGGATTAAGTTAAAGAAAATTAATTTACCTTGATAAGTGCAGGAATAAACCTTAGAGACGGTAAGACTATCCATAAAGCCACGATGCTTGAAATTTATATTTAAATGCTGATTTAAATTCTGCAGTAAATTTCCTGTCAAAGAATTTCAGACATTCTTTCTGTAGCATACTTCTGCATGAGAAAAAACTTGAAAAAAAAAAAATTCTGTGGCTGCAACTGAAGTGATTTTCTGTATAAGTTTAGCAAGAGGGATGGTAAGGAATCTAAAACCTAGGGACAGAGTTCAAAAAATAATATCAAACGTAAAAGTGTGGGCAGGTTAATTTTTTGCTACATATTTATATAAAACAATTGTCCCAGTCTCGGAAAAAAATTACATCGAATTACTTTTATTGAAACAATTTTATACAGACAGCTCCAAACTTAAAAATCAGCATCAGGGACACAGTACGGTATAGGAGTTTTCCTGGTATTTGGACCCCCTACATCGTCCAAAACTTTTTTATCTCTTTAATATTGTTATGCAATCATGCAATGGTATGCTCCCCAGTGTATGACATAAAAAAAAAAAACCAAAAAAAAAAAAAAAACACGAGAATATGTACTAAAATAAAAATTATTATTCAGGGACACAAAAGCCAAAAGATAGTGAGAATGCTCCATATAATAATAATAATAATAATAATAATAATAATAAAATGAATTTTAGATTGTTGTGAGATATTGCATTTCCTACTTCCTACATATATTTCTGAAACTTTTTTTTGCCGTTAAGGGGACAAGGGACCTTAAAATCCTTAAAAATAATTTTTTTTTTAATTTTTTGTAAATTTCATTTTAAATATTATTCAAGGGTACATTATATGCATTTATCACAAAAAAAAAAAAATTATTTTTGAGAAAAAAATGGAATTTTACACGTCGTCTTAGAAATCTTCGAAATGCCCCCTGCGCGTTCCATATCAATGAAAATCCCCAATATTTTTTATAAAAGTTTGGTTTATATATATAAATAAAATAGAGCTTTTTTGAATTTAAAGGTTAAAAAAAAAAAGGAAAAATTTTTAAATTTTTTGAAATTTTTTTTAAATATTTTCCTGCTTTTAACACGTAATCATTTAATTCTAATTTCGTAAGGGTTTTTTACTGTTTATAATAGTTACGTGTCAATACATTTTTTTTTTAAAGGAAATATTATTATTTGAGAAGTTTTTACAATTTTGGCAACAATTGAAAATAATAAGCTTTTCTAAAATATGTAAAAACTTTCTCTGGAAATACTGAAAATTTGAATTTAAAATGGAAATAAACCCACAAAAACTGAGTTAAATTAAAAAAATAAATGCAGTCTGCACACCGGGAACTTTTAGTGTATAAAATGATCTAAAATGATTAAATTCCTATGTATAGTTTTTGCTCCTATAAAACTTTTTTAATTGAACGATTTTGACCAACTTTAGCATTAAATATCTCTTAAAATAATTCTTAGATTTAAAAACTGTCTGCATCAGCGTGTTTATTAAACATTTCTCTGTATTTCCACCGATTTTCGTATTTTTGTATGCAGTAGTTTTCTTAACATTAACACAGAAATATCCCCGGTCACAAAAAAATTCAACACCGGCGGCGGCGGTGACAGCGTTAGTTACTCTTTTTTTTTTTTTTTTTTTAGAACAAAGAGAACAGCAGTTAATCAAAAATTATTGAAAAAACGTATCAGCAAATATCCAAGATTGCGGCGTGAAAACCTCGCCTGGTTTTAGAGTTTTTTCTTTTTTTTTTTTTAATGATAACTCTTATAGATTTGTTACATGATATATATTTTTTTAGGATGCCCATTAACGATACTAAATATCCTATTTATTTGAAAAATAGCAATAATGCGTTCAAATATAATTTTTGACTTATTAAGAGCGATGTTTTCATCATTGACCTCGCGCCAGGATTTAACAGCTCAACAAATCACTATTTACATTCAGCCATTTTGATTCTGTTCATTTCAGTGGTTTAAGCACAAACGTTTTAATTACATGTTTTAAATTTGTGTTTTATTTATATTTTATTTATTGACTAGAAAACCTCGCGGCTTTGCTCGCGTAATAGTTGAAATAAGGCAAGTGATATTTGCATGATTATTTTTTATTAGAAGAACACTTTTTGGAATAATTCAAAAATTACAAATTAAGCTACAGTTTGACTAAACTTCATTATAAAAGTGCAATAGACAGAAATGAAACTTTAATTAATAAGAAGAACTAAAACTAATTCCAAATAAATGATAATTTAGAAAGTATATTTTGAGACTTGTATGCTCATTTCATACGCTCATTTGAGTATTCATTTGAAGTTTTGAAATATTTAGAAACCGTCTTAACACATTTACGTCTTAAAATTAACCATCATGTCAAATTCCAAGCTTCTTCTCTAACAGTCTACCACCTACCTCTCTGGTGTTTGTGGCACCAACATAAAATGCCGAAACAGAGTTGAAAAGAATGCCTCGAAAAATGTTGAAACAGGGACTGTCACCATTAATTTGTCAACTTTAACCTTGAAATCGGTTGGTATTTCCAAATATTATATAGAAAACGGAATTTAGATGTTTTTAAAGGCTTTATTGTTGTTCCTGCCAACCAGGTGGTAGTGACATTGGCATAAAATATAGCCTGTATGGGATCAGGGACTGTCACTCTTGATTCGCAATCAATAACTTCTGTAATCGGTTTATTATTTCCCGAGATTCCATAGAAATCGTAATTTAGGACTCTTTTAGAATACTTTTCGCTCCTTCCCTTCGCTTCACCCCTTTTTAATTTCGAATTTATTTTAGATTGTTCTTAGAGGACATTTATATTTTATAAGTAACTACCGTGTTATATCTAAAGTTTCTAGCCTCTTCAGTATACCGCAAATATCGCAATTTAGAAAGTATTTTGCTCCTGCAACCCTCTAGGGGTTGTGGCACCGACATAAAATATAGCTTACGTTTGAACCAGGTATTCCCTTTAGAGCCAAAAAACATATATCATTCCTAATTACTCACACTGTTGATGAATGATCGTACGGCAAAATAAACGCGAAAAACCAGACCAAAAAATACGTTGTTATCGGATGGACATTCACATACGGATTAAAATTTCTCCCTCCAAATACGAGTCACTCCCCACCGTGAAAAAACCATTAGGACTTCTGCTAATTGAGATTTTCGGCGCAACGAAAAATAACTTGATATATACCCCCTGACCATGGCCACATACCTTCCTTATCCTATTTTTAAAGATTGTTCAGAACAAGATGCTAGAAATAAAAAAAAAAAGTGAATATGTTTAGCATACCATCGTGTAACATTTGGTGCATACTTGTATGCCATAATACGGTTATAATATGGTTATTTTTCTTTAAAATTAATATTTATTAAACTATTAAACAGTATATTAGTCATCTTAAGATTGACCCAAGATAATTTCTAAATAGAGTTATCTATCTTATTATTGGAGAGCTGAAATAAAATAATGTTTGAAAAGTATAAAAATTGTAACAAATTTCACGTTTTCGTTAATGATTTCATTTAGTATTTCAGCATTTATAGAAATATTTCTAAAAACTATTTTTTATACCCTTTTATATAAAAAATTGCCTGTTTGTTTGTTTCACAATTCCTAGAGAATGTGAAAAGCAGCGCGATGAAATTAACACCAATTATTCGCATGAATCCGGGAATGTCTTAATGACTCTCAGGACTTTAAATTTTTAAATAGTGTTCAAAATATTAACTACATTTTGCCATTATAACTTTTAACTGAGTTTCTCAGAAACACAAGTAAAATACTTCATTTTTGTGGAGGGAAAGGGGAAAATAATGCTATCCGAAATGATAAAAAAAAATATTATTTTTGTTTTGTTTAAATAAATCGATTTAATGGCTTTTAGTTTACGTTTTCTTAAAAAAGTTATTTAAAGCATGATAATATGACTTCTACATTTATTAAAGATTTTATCAATAAGCTGAAATGTTTTCATATTATTCATCTGTATGAAATAATATTTTCTGAATTTCTTTAAAATGTAAATAACATGTAAAACAGTAAATATCATGACCATATAAATAACATGAAATTTTGAGCATGGATTGAACATACGTACAGGGTATATAATAAAAGATTTGTTTAAAACATAAGCAGAAGATTAGTCACATATAGAACTTGACCACAGTCAGATGGCCGAAGCTATTATCATCTCAGAACGACATTTTTTCCCCTTTCCTGCGCTGTCACGTCTAGAAATTCGAATCAAAACACCAAATTTAACTGCATATCTTAAAAATTCCTCTTTCTTTCTGAAAAAGGAAAACTGTTCGATTGCGTTGTTTCTAAATAAGTACACCTGCCAATTTGACACGTTTGCAAACAAAAATGAATTAGAAAATGTATCAGAAACTATCAAGTTTGCATTTCAGAAAAGTCTTAAATGAATCAGGCAAATAAACAAACATTAACTTGACAATAGTGACAAGCTCTCTAAATTTTTATCCAAAATTATCTAGATCGATCAAATTTTACTACCCGTATACCCTTTTACTATAAAGGCATTGTACTATTATTGCATCAAAATTAGGTAACTTGCAAGATATAATTTCCGTAATTTTCATATAATCTATATTGTAAATTCTAAGCATGATTACTTGATTATATTGAAATATTTATCCAAATTAACATTTTGAACCTTTTTTAAATGTAGAATTGAATTAAATCCCCCCCCCCCCTCCTCATTCAAACGGAAAAAGAGAGAGAGAGAGAGAAAGATAGCATGCTATGGAAAATGCAACAAATCGGATGACTACGCCGGCTAGGATATTTTTAAAATGTGAAAAAATATTTATTTTTTTACGTAGTATAAGCACATGTGTTGCGTAATGTAATGTGATTGCATTCAGATAGTAAGCTTAAAATTTAGAATGTTTTCCAGTTCACATGAATAATCAAAACCCTACTAAAATCATTTTTTAAATTTTAAATAATAATAATAATTGTTATTATTTACTATTGAGGAGCTGAGCTAACTCAATAACATTACACAAAAGAAAGCAAAAAGTTATATTTCTTGAAAATTTTTGTTTGTCAACAAGACCAAGAGGCATCTATCTGTATCTCACAAATAATATATTTGAATTTCATGATAATTGGAGCAATCTTCTAATAAATATTAGATTTCCATAGAACAAAATTAGGGATGTAATAATGATCTATTAGAAGAAAAATTGAAAACTGAAAATGGCTTGTCTACATAACTTACTTTATACATTAATGTTTGTTTATACAACCTAATTACTGACTTCAAGAATCGTGTTTTTAAAAAATCATTTTATTCATCGCCAGGTTTTATCAACATTACAATTAATTTGAATTATTAATAAAATTTTGAAGTGAAAATTCTATATGAAAAAACAAGAAAAAAAAGTCACTTATGTTATTAGCCGCTGCATGAGTATATCTTTGAAATCGAAAGTTAAAGTTCAGATGAATTTTCAGAAAAAATAATTGGCAACTTGGGAAATAAATATATGAGAAATTATGAGTAAACTATATACATTTTGTGCAAGAAAATTAATTTTTAAATGTACTTAAGAGTGAATAAGTGTAATTATATTTCGGTCGTAATTTCTTTTTTTTTAAATCATTTAAAACATTTTTTTTCTTATTTTAGTCAATTATGTCTGAAGTGGGTTTTGTTTCATTTTAAAATTTTAATTGCAAAGATTCCGTACTTTTTATTTTCTTATTTCGATAAAGATATTTTCGTTTTCCCCAACATAAATATTTCAAATATAATTAGGCAATTAATTTCTTACCTACATTCTTCAATTCTTCAGATATTTCCATAAGGTGGCTAAAGAATCTAAAAGCATTTTTTTTACATTAATGTAAATGTTGTTTGCATTCGATTGTTACCTGATGAATAGTTTTAAGTTATTTTCCTGCCTCAAAAATCTTTTAAAAAATCAAATTTATTTTCTAAAAGGCGTTGTGTTTTTATAGAAAAATGGAAAAAATAATAACTAAAATTTAGAATTTTAATAAAAATGTATGTAAACTTGCGAATTTTTTTTCACTGTAATCATTGAGATTTTTTGCGGATACGTCTTTTCATTCATTTTTAATTAACCTATTCGCTGCCAACAACGAGTATACTCGTGGCTTTAATTTATTTATTACTTTGTCACCACTATTTTAGAATTAAAAAATTGCGTTATTTATTGGCAGAAATTTTACTGTATTAGTAAAGCGAAATTTACATTTCTGAATTCGTAATGGCATACGACTTTCAA
Organism: Maratus speciosus; assembly: GCA_963932465.1. Classification (NCBI taxonomy): domain Eukaryota; kingdom Metazoa; phylum Arthropoda; class Arachnida; order Araneae; family Salticidae; genus Maratus; species Maratus speciosus. Next base: position 256,896 of record CAWVRF010001504.1, on the reverse strand, counting down.
CAAGAAATTTGAATTTTTTTACTTTATAGTTTTGGCAGCGAATGGGTTAACAGCAATTTTCAAGAAAACAACGTGTTTTAGCGATATGTGAATGTACTCTTTAAAGTCTCTGTTGACATTTTTTTTTTGAATAATATCTTATCCATCGTCTGTGTTTTGTATGTGCTTATAAAAGTGGATGTTGACATTAGAAATATGTGACAGTATTCAGTATAGTTTAGAAATCGCGAATACGTTAGAAAGTAGCTATCTGAGATGACATTTAAGCTTGTTTTCAAAGCTAAACTGCCTAATTTCTGGCATAATTCCTAAATCCATTTTGGGTTGTTAAAGCTGGACTGATGGGTACTCAGCTTCAGCTACATTCTTGAATTGTTCAGATGTTTCCATAAGGTTGCTAAAGAATCTAACAGCATTTTTTTACATTAATGTAAATGTCGTACGCGTTAATACAGGTACACACGATAGGTACGCTATTCAGAAGCTAATCGTTTTCTGATTGTAAAATCATGAGACTGACAGGTGTATTTCTATTCAGAAGCTATGAAATCGAATATTTTTTTTTCCCTTTTTCAATAAAGGCTTGCGATTTTTCAGAAAATGCTGTCAAAGCTAGTGTTTTGAAACGAAATTCAGCGTCACAAAAATCGCATATCACTTAAAATATAATTCAGTTATCGAAAAATGAAAAATCTGTTTGAATCTAGATCACTTCAATTGTCATGTTTACTGATGTTTTGCTTTTTACGTCAAAGTTTAGAAAGCATTTATATTTTACTAAACATTTTGAAACATTATTAACCACTAGGTGGTCCCTGTCAAAATTCGACGACATAAAAGATTTTTAAAATGTCCTATATAATAATCCCACGTCTGAAATTCATATTGTTCGGAGCGTAACCATTATTTTAAGCTAATCAATGTTTATATAAAAATGTATACATTTTTAACAATGATAATTGAAAATCTGTAGATGAGCAATTGTTTTAATGTTTTCATTCTTTGTATAGTTCTTCATTTCCTTTCCATAATTCTGATTGGTTGTTCTTTTCTTATGGTCTGGAATCGCTTCCCTCTTATAAATTGGCATACATTGTCGAACTTAAAAATACAAACACACACGCACACATATACACTATATTGCCATTATTGACCGGCAACTTTCAATTTTAGACATTTTGTCGAATATTTAGAAATATACTTGACAGATTCTTCTGGAATTTCAGGGTTGATCATCTTTCTGAATTTTTACGATATTTGACTAGATTTTTTTAGTGTTGCTCGATAGAGTTGACTATTAAATTATGTAAAATTATCCTTGTTATCGTTCGCGCATGCGCAGATAAAAATTATTTCATACAACTGCTCATATTTCTTAAAATATTTAAAATATTTATATTCCAATTGCACTATATTGTTTCTACTGTATTTTGTCAATTTTTCTGAAATCGGTGTTAAATTTGGTTGAAAAACCTGCATGTAATAAGCAAAAAACATGCAAGAATTTTTTAATTATTTTAAATAAATCGCTATATCTCTGTTAATATACGTGCTATTCTTACACAAAATAATACACATATTACAGAATGTCTGTTTATTTATATTCGATATCGGTAGATTATTTCGTGCATTTTATTTTACAGGGTGATCCCAAGTATTATTTTTTTCTTTGATTTTTTGTTGCCCCCCTAATTCCCCCCCCCCCCCTAACAAATCGACATTGCTAAATATGAGGTCATACCTATTATTTTTTATCCTGAAATTCCAGAAGAATCTTTCAAGTATATTTATAAATATTCGACAAAATGTCTAAAATTGAAAGTTGCCGTCGCCGGTCATTAATGGCTATATAGTGTATATGTACATATATGTATATATAATTTCGAGCATATTCTGATGCAACATATTTGAACTAATTCAAATTAGCTTCATAATAATTTTATGTTCAACATAGAATGAAAATCTGGGTTTTTGTGACAAATTTCACTTTAATGCCAAAGTGCTATATCTAATGAGTGCTCTGATCTTATGATTAATCGGCTCTCTCTTTTTTTTCCTTCGTAAATAAATGTATAATATTTGATTAAATACCTGATTTACTATGTACTTTAATTTCCAACTATGCAATTTTAAGTAATTTAAGGCCGAATGAATAAAATGTTTTAAATTAAAGTACTAGTTTTTACTTGTAGAAAGTCAAATTTTTAGTGTTAGGAAGTGTTAGAAAAATTTACTAGAAAGAGGTTTAAAAAAAATATTTTTCTCTGTTGAAGAACGCGAAACATTGATACGTTTTTTAAACATAAAGTGATACTTGCAGGCATGATTACTGAAGTGATTTGGAATTCAATATTTTCATTCTTCAATAAATTAATTGCGTTCTTGAGTTATAAGCGACTATTGCTCCAGAACGGCGGTTATTTCCCTTTCCTGCCCTGTCGTGTCCGGAAATTCGTATAAAATGCCACTTTTGACAGCACTTTTTGAAAAAAAATTTTTTTTACCGAAAAACGAGAAAAACCGTTGTATTGTATAGTTTCTTAGCAATTATTACAAGCTTGCTAATTTCTTACATTTCCGAACAAAAATGATTTTAAAAATTGTGCCAGAAAATGGATTTGAGAACAACTCGTAAAAATTACTCATTAAATTTCGTATTTATCAATAGTGAGGCGAATGGTGTGTGTGTGAAGAGAGGGGGGGGGTCGGGTTTAAAACCCATCCGAGACCTAAAAAATGCAATAATGGCTGGTTTTTTCAATCACTAATTAATCGTATTAGCCACTTTTATGAATCAAAATCAAGTGTTAGTGTTTTTAGATTAATCGAAATTTACCACTTTCTTGAATCATATTCCATTTAACGAAAATATTTCATTTAAACGGCTATTGTTATATTTAAAAATGAAGAAACACATAGTAGATATATGGGTTAAGTGAAAATTGTTCAACAGTTTCAAAAAAGGATAGCGGTCGCATTGTCGCGAATAACATTAAGCTACATAAAGAATCAGATTATTTCAAATCACTGTTAAAAATTCTACTTCATAGACAGGATATACAGGGTGATTCAGCTCGTCGGTGACAAACTTTAAGGATCGATAGAGCACACCTAGACGAACATTTTTGAATAGGGAATGTAGGGTCCCTGACGCGATGGTAAGGCGCTAGGCGCTTTCTAAAATTTGGGTGCCGAAATTCGAAACGTCATAAAAACTAGGGAAATGGTTAGATTTTCTTGCTTGTTGCGTCGAAATGATTCTGTTTGTTTAGACTTTCTTCAGTACCAATTTGATAAGCGTATCTCTTAAAACATGGATAGGGGGCGCTGCAGACTTTGGAGAGCTAGACAACAACTTTAAGCCCGTTATTTTGATAATTTAACACATGCTCGCCAAAGTTTATACTCTAACTTAAAGTTTGAACCCAAAAGTAGAGCCCTGCAAAAAGCGTAAGAGCCGGAATAAAATGTCAAAGTACAGGGTGGTCGAAACTCGAAGGCTCCTAGGAGATAAACAAACAGATTTCTTGACTTATGGCATGCATTTTCATGATTCTGTTTGCTGGGGCTCTCTGAAACTCAGTTGAACGGTACAAAAAGAAACATCGATAGGGGGCGCTTTGGGCAAAAAACATAATTCGTTGACATTTCGGACGCTAACTGGAAACGGGGCGCTACGATCAGTTAGAAACAAAACAAGAGAGTAATTTACTTATCATAAGAAGCTATTAAAACTGCAGTTTGTTTGTTTTTTTTTAACAAACATAGCTGGTTTCAATCATGCACAATGCGCGCAATAAAATTTACATAAGGTGCTTTTTGCTGATTTATGCAAAAGATATCGTACCATATCGATATGCAAAAGATACGTAATGCGTAGACGACAACGCGAGATGACGTAGTTGTATGCGCAGACACGTCTTTTGAACGTGCGGTACCTACTTAAGCTTCGGGTTACTTGTCTGCAGATCGGTAGTAGGATGGAACGGTACACAAACTCTGAATTGGCTGACATGCATTTGGCGTATGGCGCTGCTGGTTGTAATGGACGAGCCGCTCAGCGGTTGTACGCCGAGCGTTACCCCAACAGGCAAATCCCCTGCCATGCCTTCTTCGCTCGAGTACACCAGAGGTTGTCCACAACGGGATCTTTCGACGGAGGCAGGCCTGAACGGGAGCGATCAGTGAGCACCCCCGACAACGAAGAGGCTGTGCTTAACCTGGTTGAGGACAACCCAGGTCTTAGCACGAGAGATATCGCCAGACATGTTGGCATTTCGCAAGCAACTGCGTGGCGCATCTTACGTTCCCGGAATCTGCACCCCTACCACATCCAGCGGGTGCAGTTGCTCAGAGAGCAGGATTTTGGCCCTCGAGTGGAATTCTCAAGATGGTACTTGGCGATGAGATCCAGGGATCCCCGTTTTGTAAACAGCATTTTGTTTACGGACGAGTCCACCTTCAGCCGGGAGGGAATGTGGAACGCCCACAACAGTCATGTGTGGTGTGATGAAAATCCACATGAAACCAGAAGCCGAGCAGCCCAGGAGCGTTTCTCAGTAAATGTGTGGGCCGGCATTCTGGGGGATTGCCTCATTGGCCCTTATTTGTTACCTGAACGGCTGACAGGTGGAAATTACCTGATTTTCCTGGATCAAGTGCTGCCGCAGCTTCTGGATGAGGCGCACGTACCCGAAGGTTCGCGTCGCCAGATGTGGTTCCAGCACGATGGAGCTCCGGCCCATTACACGAACGACGTGCGTCTCCATCTAAACGCAAGGTATGGCCAGCGGTGGATCGGGCGTGGGGGTCCAGTTCACTGGCCTGCCCGATCACCAGACCTCACCTGCTTGGATTTCTTCCTTTGGGGTTACCTGAAGGCCGAGATATACCATACACCTGTCAGCAGTGCTGAAGAACTTGTGGCGCGCATTGTGGCAGCTGCAGGGCAGATCAGAGATACTCCTGGCATTGTTGGAAACACACACTCCTCAATGCGACGGAGGTGCGAAGCCTGCATCATGGCCCTAGGTCGAAATTTCGAGCATCTTCTGTAGTGTTATTTTTTGTAAATAAATTTCCAGTATCATTGATGTTTTTGGTCTAAATTTATTCAGAAGTGTTGAGCAGAGGTAGAAAATGTGTTTTCATTATTACTAACTGATCGTAGCGCCCCGTTTCCAGTTAGCGTCCGAAATGTCAACGAATTATGTTTTTTGCCCAAAGCGCCCCCTATCGATGTTTCTTTTTGTACCGTTCAACTGAGTTTCAGAGAGCCCCAGCAAACAGAATCATGAAAATGCATGCCATAAGTCAAGAAATCTGTTTGTTTATCTCTTAGGAGCCTTCGAGTTTCGACCACCCTGTACTTTGACATTTTATTCCGGCTCTTACGCTTTTTGCAGGGCTCTACTTTTGGGTTCAAACTTTAAGTTAGAGTATAAACTTTGGCGAGCATGTGTTAAATTATCAAAATAACGGGCTTAAAGTTGTTGTCTAGCTCTCCAAAGTCTGCAGCGCCCCCTATCCATGTTTTAAGAGATACGCTTATCAAATTGGTACTGAAGAAAGTCTAAACAAACAGAATCATTTCGACGCAACAAGCAAGAAAATCTAACCATTTCCCTAGTTTTTATGACGTTTCGAATTTCGGCACCCAAATTTTCGAAAGCGCCTGGCGCCTTACCATCGCGTCAGGGACCCTACATTCCCTATTCAAAAATGTTCGTCTAGGTGTGCTCTATCGATCCTTAAAGTTTGTCACCGACGAGCTGAATCACCCTGTATTTTTGAGGAGGAGTGGGGGTGGGAAAGTTCCTGATAGGTTTTAGCGACAATGATTTTCTTTTAAATAACAGTGCAAAGGGTAGATAAGGGGGAAACTTAATTTGTTGAGACGAGATGAGGTCATGATTGCATTCATTAAAAATACTGATTCAATTAAACAATGACTTAAATATACGGTGACCACTGGACTAACTGTCAACAACTTACCTCCCACCTGTCCCCTTGAGCCGAACTTTGACTGAGAAACTGATTATACTAAAAAAAAAAAAAAATCCCTGCCGACTCGGCCTACAGGCAGGGTAGATTTCGAAGTTAAGTACAAATTTCACCAACAAAAGTAAAATCAAGATGAAAAATAAACCCAGTTTAATAATTTTATCTGGCACACTTTTGAAAGTTTTTAATTTCATTTTTATGTAAGAGCTGATTTTATCAGAATCATGTTAACGTGGTATAAAAGAAATATTTTTCCACGCTCCACAATTCGAAATTTTCTGACACATTTTTAGGCTCATTTTTAAAAGTAAAAACATGAAACTTGCGGACGTGATTTTTTGAAGAGATTTATAAGCGACCTGTATTTTATTTTTAATTCAAATTATCAAAACTTGGTTTACAAACAATTATTTTCTCAGTATGACCATTTTTTTTTCGTTTTCAGCACTATCGCTTAGGGATATTCGGTTTAAAATGCCCATTTTGACAGCATTTTTTGAAATATATTCTACCTTTTATCCTAAAATCGATCAATACGGCCCATTTATAATTTCTGAATAAGAGAACCTGCCCATTGGATGCGTTTGAGAGAAAAATGAATTTAAAAATGAGTCAGGAAATAAGGAGTTTGGATTTGAGTACAACCTTAATACGATAATTTTTTCGTCAAACCCTATTTTTGTTTAATTTCTTTTTGCTGTAAGAGTTGGTCCTATCAAAAACATGTCAATATAAAAGTGGTAGATAATATTAAGAAGGTGTAAATAAATTTAAGCGGATTGGATATCTTGTGAATAAAATGAAGTAATGAATTTTTTTCTTCTTAACCCCCCTCCCTTTTTTTCTGCTAAGAGTTGGTCCTATCAAAACTTGTCAGTATAAAAGTTATAATTAGTATTAAGATCTATAATATATTTAAGTGAATTTGATATCTTGTTAATTGACGAAGTTATGAATATTTTTCTCCCTAAAACCCTATTTTTTGCGCCCCTTCACACATTTTAAATTTTATCAAAAATCAGTGATACATAAATTTTTGGCCCTTTTCTTAGAAATAATAACTTTAAACTGATTTGATATATATTATAATTAAGACGTTATGGTTTGTTTTTTTTTGTTTTTTTTGGTTTTTACAAAACCCTTCCCTATTTCTATCCCCGTGGTCCGATTTTGCGCATTAACGAACTTGACCGAAATTTTCTGCCACTTGATTTAATTTCTGCCACTTCATTTGAATAAATGTTTAGTCCTCCTTTTTCTTTTTTAACCATTTGGAAAAATGGTTATTGTCCTCGTCAAGGTAGGAAATCAAAAACATATCTGAAGCTTTTTATTGGTTGAATGGAATCCGCATTTTATTCGTTTTCTGATGGGTCTATACAGTAATCAGTATTTCCTTTACTTTCGACAGAGATGGATTCTTCTGTTGCCACTATGACAAAAAAGTAATAGGAACTACAAAAAAATAAAAATTAATAACTCAGAAACAAATTGAGATACAGCTTTCAAACAAATTGCATTTAAAAGTACATTTTTTTCTCTATAGGACGATGTAAAAAGTAATATTATGGGATGTTTAGAAGTTTAAAAATGAAATTTCCTTTAAAATTGGTCGTCAGATTTCCAAGAAATCTGACGATGGAAAAGCCTTTTCCCCAACAGCCAATGAAATGCTTGGATAATACATAAGTTTCAGGTGGATAATACGTAAGTTTCTGGAAATCTGACAAGTCGCCGGCGATTTTTGTCGCTTACAATTTTTGCGTGTAATAACACTATTAATGTTTAATTCATGGCGTACGTAATGTATGATCAACTCCGTGCGATTTTTTATGTCTTAAATTTTAGTCTTTGAAAAAATAATTTTCCAAATGGTCGTAATTTGTTAAATTGCTTTTTTTGTGTGTGTGTGTGTGTTTCTTTAATGCAGTTTTTAGCATTTGTTTTGTTCGCGCTCCTTGATGATTTTTTGACATAAGGGAAAGGAATTATGTTTTAAACTTTCAGCCTAATATAAAATATTATTCTCTGTGATTTTTAATGCTGCTTTCAATGCATTTTTTAGCTACTTTTAGCATTTGTTCGCATTTCACGCGATATTTTGACATTCTGAAAAAGAATTCGGTTTCGAACTTTTAGCCTTATAAAGTCTGTTTTGTCCTCCACGATTTTTGAATTTTTACTAATTTATTTAGAATTACTAAATTTCAGTGCTATTTTCAATGCGGTATTTAGAAGTTTATCGCGCCCCACAGTGATTTTTAAAAAGATTTCTTAATGGAATTTTTGTTTTAAAGTTTTAGCCTAATATAGTAAATTTTGTCCTGTGTGATTTTTGATTTTTTAGCATTTTTTTTGCGTTCCGTAGTGATATTTGACATTCTTAAGAAGAATTTGATTTCAAGCTTTTAGCCTAATATACTAATTATTCTTCGCGCTTTTTGAATATTTAGCGATTTTTAATAAAATTGATTGCATCTTTTTTTTCTTTTCTTGTGTATTTTTTTTTTCTTTTGACATTTGAAAACGAATTTGGTTTCAAACTTTTAGCCTTATATAGTAAATTTTGTCCTCCACGATTTTTAATACGTTTTTTATAGCTTTTTTGCATTTCTCGACGATATTTTGACATTCGTGTACGAATTTCGATTTACAATGTTTTAGCTTACTGCAGAAAATTTTGCTATTTGCGATTTTTGAATTCTTACCGATTTTTAAAGCGATTATTTTCTGGTTTTACTGACAATTTGCGGCTATTTTTTCACATTAGTAAAAGCAATCCGAATTTAATCTTTCAGCCCAATATAATAAATTCTTTCTTGTTTTGAATAATATATTTGTTCGTAATTCTTACAGACATTTTTGAAAATTTTTATGCTATTTCACAGATATTTCGCGTTCTACTGCAATTTTTTTTTTCACATTCATAAAAGAAATTCTGTTTTAATATTTTAGCCCAATGGTATTTTTTTTCCTCTGCGATTTTTTTTAATGTTAGCATTTTTTCATAATTTGCTGCGTTTTATCACTTCAGGAGATTAATCAGGTTTCAATCTTCTAATGCAATATAGTGCATTTTGTTATATTTTCAATAAATGTTATATGAAATGATATGAAATTCGTACCGCTATTTTTTGCGATTTTTAGAGTTTTCTCGCGTTCATGCTATTTTTTACGGACCCGGCAAGACTCCCCGGGTTAGTTAGGATAAAATAAAACTGAATATTATTATTTAGGTCTTTAAGGGAAGTTCATTTTAAAAAGGTGTAAAATTAAAAACATTTTATGCTTTAAATAAATAAAATGTTTAATTTCTGATCTTACTCTACGTTTTCGTTGAACATTTGAATTTTATTGTTTAAATATTAAAGTTTTTAAGTATTTAATTTAGGTGTGTGTAATGGGTAAGCATGGATCTGTTTAAGAAGAAATTGGGTCCTTTAAAGTAGGGATGCACAACCTGTGGCCCGTGGGCCAAAAGTGGCCCGCGACGGGATGACAAGTGGCCCGCGAATTTCGTCAATTTATAATTGGCAAAAATTGAGATTTTTTACCATAGATTGCAGGAAAAAATCGTGACTTTCGTCAATTTGCCCCGGAAAACAATTGCAAATTTCGTCAGTCAGTTAAAAATCGCGAATTTCATTAATCGCTCGGCCGATAACATTTGTATCAATATAGGAAATTCCCAAGTTTCTAATTTCGTCAGTCGCTAGTAGAAAAATACCTCGAATTTCATCGATTGGACGCGGAAAAATCGCGTGTTTCATCGATCGCGCGCGTAAAAGTCGCGAATTTTGTTGATCGTGCACGGGAAAATCGCGAGTTTCGTCAGTTTATCTGGAGAAAAAGTCGTGAATTTCGCCAATTTAACGCGGGAAAATTGCGAATTTCATCAGTGAATTAGGAATTACGAATTTCGTTGACTGAGCGTGAAAAATCGAGTTTCGTCGATTGGGCGCGAAAAAATCGCGAGTTTCTTCGATCGGGTGCGGTAAAATCAAGAGTTTCGTTGATTAGGCATGAAAAAAATCATGAGTATCTTCGATTGGCCGCTGAAAAATCGCGCGTTTTGTTCGTGCGCAGAAAAGTCGAGCGTTTCGTCGAGCGGGCGCGGAAATGTTACTGGTTTCGTCAGTTTATCGTTGGAAAAAACATCGAATTTCGCCAATTTGCCGCGGGAAAATTGCAATTTTCGTCAGTCATTTAAGATATGATAATTTCACCGATTGGGCTCGGAAAAATTGCAATTTTCGTTGATCGGGTGCGGAAAAATCGTGAGTTTTGTGGATTGGGCATGGAAAAATTACAAATTTAGTTTACTGGGTGCGGAAAAATCCCGAGTTTCGTCGATCGGGCGCGGAAAAATCGCGAGTTCTGTTGATAGGGCATGGAATAAATGCAAATTTTATTGATCGGCTGCGGAAAAATCGCGAGTTTCGTTAGTTTATTGAGAGAAAAAGTTGTGAATTTCGGCAATTTGTCGAGGGAAAAATTTCAATTTTCGTCAATCAGTTAAGAATCGGGAATTTCGTCGATCGGGCACGAAAAAATCGCGAGTTCTGTCGATCGGGCGCAGAAAATTTTCGAATTTTGTCGATAGGGCGCGGAAAAATTGCGAATTTTGTCTATAAAAAGCGCGGAAAAATTGCGAAATTTGTCGATCGGGTGCGGAAAAATCGCAAATATCGTTGATCGAGCAGAGAAAAAATCGTGAATTTTTTCGATTAAGTGCGAAAAAATTGCAAATTTATTCGATTAGCTAAGGTAAAATCGCGAGAAAATGTTGTGAATTTCGACAATTCGTACGGGAAAATTTTTTTAATTTCGTCAGTCAGTTAACAATTGCGAATTTCGTTGACTGGGCACGGAAAATTCGCAAATTCCGTTGATAAGGTGTGGAAAAATCGCGAATTTTGTCGATCAGGCGCGGGAAAATGTAAAATTTTGTTGATTGGCTGCAGAAAAATTGAGAGTTTCGTCAATTTAACTTCGATCGTAAAGTTCACTTTTTTTTGGCACTGTCATGCATATGTTTATTTTTTACCACTTTTAATAAAGCAAAATTTAATCCCCCCGAATAAAGACAAGGAATATTTTCACTCTTTGAAAATATTTTTTGCTATATCTCTGTTATATATACAAACATAAGCTGCTGATATACCCTTGTCTGCTGAATTGGGTATGGTATGTAGTGGGTAGGCAAACCTAAAGGGGTAAAACTGCCACTTCTCTAAAATCTTGTTTTTTATAGGCCACAGATCTCCCCACCTCCCCGAAATAGAATGATCGCTGTGTTACTGATGTGGCCCTCGACAACCCAAACATTTTTGTAAGTGACCCTTCTCTTAAAAAGGTTGTGCACCCCTACTTTAAAGGATCCTTCACAAAATTTTTCATTTCAAAACAGGACCCTTCATAAATTTTTTCATCTCAAAACAGGACCCTTCACAAAACTTTTCATCTTAAAAAAGGACCTTTCACAAAATTCTTTGGTCTTAAAAATAGTCTTTCTACAAAATATTTTCCCGTTCTAAACTGAATCTTTCACAAATTTAATCATTTAAAAGTAAAATTTGACCTGTCACTTTTACATATATAAAGAAAAAATATGTATTTGACATACATATATCTTCTTAAAAATATATAAAAAAGAACCTTGAGTATAACGTTCGTTTCAAATTCTCAGAATTAGGACTAGAATTTTCACAAATGTAAAAAAGCTTTTCACAATTTCACAAAAACAGGACCTTGAGAGAAAAGTCTGGACAGATCTCTGGTAAGGTGGTGGTGGTGGTGGGAGGGGGGGGGGGTTATAGATTTGTAGAAAAGGGCCTCAAAACTCACCCCCCCCCCCTAGCCATAGAGCCCAAGTTACGCCTACGTATCAAATGTTTGTTTCGTATCTCAAATTTTAATAGAATTTTAGAAAAAAAAATAATTTTTATGATTTGCTATTACAATTAATACAAAAATAGTTTTATCACTTCAGGCTAATTCCATGAAAACTTGTCTGTCACATATTACGATTTTTGGCTACCAGTATTTTAGAACGGAGAAATGTGACTTATTTTATCGGATATATCTCATCAATTGAATAACGCGACGCAAACTTTTCGAAAATAATGGTGGACAACAAGCATAGCGATTTTCAGCTGTGTGACAGACATGACAAGTTTTCATAGAATTAGCCTTTAGCTTCTATATCGTTAAGAAAGTATCATTAAAATTATCAACAAGAACGTAAAATCATGCGTTAAGCAGATTATGAAACATTTTTCAGCGCATTCAGACTACTATAATAAAACTTTATAGTTTAATAACGTGAAAAACGATGCATATTAATAATTATTAAAACGCATAACACGTTTGAAAACAAAATTTCCGCTTAAGGCGAAAAATAACTGAAAATTTTGTACATCCCTGTATATGAATTTATCCCTGTATAGATGTATCATATAATGCATAATATGCTAAAACTTAGAACGGTTAGGGAACGCATAGCACACTTGAAAATTCTTTTTCAGCAATTTCCGTCAATAAACGGAAATGTACTTGAAATTTTTTGTGGATCCCTGTATATCTATTGAATATATACACAATAGTATGCAATTAAAAAAAAAAAAATTAAAAACACGTTCCACAACTGAAAACGCACTTCCAGCAATTATTGTTCTTAGAGAGAAATCTAACTGATTAATTTTTTGACCTCTGTATATGAAAGATGAATTCAATGCATGTCAAATTCAACAGTAAGCATTTTACAGAACACCTTGGAGATATATATCAATTTAAATATGCATGAAATAGTGTAACATAAACAAAATACACTACAAACGATTTTTCTCCATAGACCATAATGTAACCGTAATTCTTTTTAGTGTCCCTGTAAATTGTAAATGATCGATAAATGCTATCCATACTATATTCTATAGCAAGCATTTTGTAATGCACTTCATAAATATGTATATAAATTTTAGTGTGTTTGAAATTATGAAACATCATTAAAAACCACCGCAAACGATTTTCCCTTATAGGCCGTAATGTAATGAAATTCTTAGAATGTTCCTGTAACGAACATGACTTCTACTCGTTCATTTTGCAATACCAAACATACCGTTAGGAATATCTATACCATTTTTCAATTTCATGGAGATGCATGACGCCAAAAATAATTTTGGCCAGCTAGAATCGATAAATCACCTGCAGCGGTAGATTTTTTTACTTTCTTCTACTGTCGCGTCCGAATCAAATAGCCAACTTTGACAAAATTTACTGAAAGTCGTCTACCTTTATTGAAAAGGAAAAAAAAAAACGGTTTGATTACATAGTTCCTGAATAAGAATAACACCTGCATAATAATCATGCATTTCAAAGCAAAAACGAAATAAAAAATGTGTCAGAAAGTAGGTAGTTTGCATTTGCATGGTTCGTACGCTTTGGAAAAAATAGAAAAAGTGCTGGGAAAAAAAGTATTCATTTTCAAGGAATGAAAAGTGCTGGAAAAAAAGTAGTCATTTTCAAGGAATGAAAAGTGCTTGAAAATATCGCGAACTTCGACAAATGGTTGCCGAAAAATATCAATTTCAACAATCGTTCGCATGAAAAAATCGGTAATTTCGCCAAAGGGTCGCTTAAAAAATGCGAATTTCATCAAAAGAGCGCGGAAAAACGCGAATTTCGTCGAAAGGTCGCGGAAAAAAGCGCGTATTTCGTCAAAGACTAGAAAAATAACCCGAATTTCGACAAAAGATCTCGAATAAAGCGCAAATTACGTCAGAGGATCGCGGAAAAAACGCAAATTGCATTAAAAGATCGCTAAAATACGCGTGTTCATCAAAGGATCGCGCAAAAAAACCCGCCAAATTTCGACAAAGGATCGTGAAAAAAAACACAAATTTCGACAAGCGATTGCAGAAAATTGCGAATTTCTCCAAAAGTTCGCGTAGGGATGATTTTGTTCCGAATTTTCTGAAAATTTAAGGCATTCATTTCGGAAAATTTAAAAAAATCGGTCACCAATCCGAAAATTCGGCCATAAAAAATCGCGAATTTCGACAAATGGTCGTCGAAAAAAATTAATTTTGCTAATCGTTTTCAGAAAAATTGCCAATTTCGCCAAAGGATCGCGAAAAAAACGCAAATTTCGTCAAAGAATCGCGGAAAAACGCAAATTTCGTCAAAGAAATGCTAAAAAAACGTAAATTTCGTTGAAAGATCGCAAATAAAACCGAAAATTTTGTCAAATGATCGCGAGAAAACGGCAAATTTCGTCTAAAGATCGCGAGAAAACGGCAAATATCGTCTAAAGATCGCGAAAAAAAGGCAAATTTCGTCAAAAGATCGCGAAAAAACGACAAATTTCGTAGAAAGATCGCGAGAAAACGACATATTTCGTCGAAAGATCACGAGAAAACGACATATTTTGTCGAAAGATCACGAGAAAACGACATATTTCGTCGAAAGATCGCGAAAATATGGCAAATTTCGTCGAAAGATCGCGAAAAGGCCTCAAAAAAATGCATAGCCAGTGCCGGTAAGCGTTTTACCCCTTCCCCTCTCTGCTGTAATCTTTCAGAAAATTTGCTGTGAATTTTAGAAATTTTTTTTTAAAGTCACATTCACCCTTGAAAATTTCGTCAAGTATACGGTGAAAAAAAATAACGAATTTGTTCAATCTGTTATTTAAAAAAATTGCAAATTTTAGCAATTCGCCGGGGAAAAATACCACAAAATTTGTCCATTGGTCATTGATAAAAGATGCACATTTCGTCAATTTGTCGAAAAAAATCGCAAAATTCGTCAGTTATATGCCAATTTCATATATCCCCCCCCCCCCTCCTAACGTAGTCAATCGGTCATGAAGAAAAAAAATTTATGTCATTCATAAAAATCACGAATGTTGTCAATCAGTTAAAACTTCACCGAATTATATTAATTCCAATTTTTTCACTGTGTAACTGATATATAAAAAAAAAAATTATTTCCTTTTTATAAATCCATTAAAAAAAAAAAAAAATCTTATATTTAAAAAGTAAAAGCAAATTATCTAACCCTTTTTTCAATTATTTCCATATGGATAATTGCAAATGCTGTAAGGTTTGAGAATTCAGAGAATATTTATTAATAAAAAAGAAAAGTGCCCAGTTAAACTGATAGCATTGAGCTCACAGGCTATTCACACTAATTGTATATTATATTCTTATTTCAAAGAATAATGCCCCTCAAAAAACAAATGAAAGTGACTTAGCCCCCGTTTCCCCCCTTTATACTTAGCCAATGAACCTCCAAATCTAATAAGGGAAGCTCCTTAACATAATAAACCTGTATACCAAATTTGAAACAAATCAGATAATTCTGCATGGAAAAACCGTATCGCTAAATTAGGGGGGTGGCTAACCCCCTTTTCCGCCTTTAGACTTAACTAACGAACCTCCAAATCTAATCAAGAAAGCTCCTTATCAGAATGAACATAGAAAAAAAATTTAAATTAAATTGGATAATTCTGCATGAAAATCCTTTATCTAAATTAAGAGGAGGGGACTTGTCCCCCTTTCCCCCTTTTATACTTAACCAATGTACCTCCAAATCTAATGAATACCGGAATAAACCGGTATAACAAATTTGAAGCAAATCTAATAATTCTGTATGAAAAATCCATTTATCTAAATTAAGGGGGCGGGGAGGGGGTCTAGCCCCCCTTTTCCCCCTTTATACTTAACTAGTGAACCTCCAAATCTAATCAAGGCAGCTTCTTAACATAATAAACCAGTATACCAAATTTGGAGCAAGTTGAATAATTCTGCATGAAAAACCCATTTTTCTAAATGAAGGGGAGGTAGCCCCCTTTATTCTTAACTAATGTACCTCCAAATTTAATCGGGGAATCTCCTTAACATAATAAACCGGTATACCAAATTTGGAGCAAATCGAATAACTCTGCATGAAAAATGCATTTATCTAAATTAAGGGGGGACTACTCCCTCTTTCCCCTCTTTATACTTAACCAATGAACCCCCAAAACTAATCAAGGAAGCGCCTTATCAGAATGAACCTAGAAAAACAATTTGAAGCAAATCGGATGTTTCTATCAAGAGTTATCCCGTTACGTATATACAAGCATACGTACGTACGTACATACATACAGAACGGGTGGGCACATTAGCTCTCAGGCTGTGATAACCTATGAGCTAAAAAGTATAATTTGTAAAAAATTGTTCACAACGTCAGAAATGCTAATATTTGACTCATGATGAGTGTTCAGAATTCCTAAAATTTAACTGGTTTACTCCTGTTTTCTATTCTTGTAGTTATACCATACCTTTCATTTTTTTTTTTTTTCTTTTTGCACTTAAAGAAAAAAAACTCAAGCTTTGTTTTCTTAACTTTTTATTATATATGAAATTTCTTCCCACGGTAACTTACTAAGTTAAAACACATTATTCTTTAAAAATTCTCTAATAATGTCTTGAAAATTCCTGTTATAAAAATTAAAAGATTTAATAAGATTTCTTTGAAATAGATAATCAATGGGGTGGCTATTTTTCTTATGCGTTATTCTATGCAATTTTAATGCATATATCTAAACAGTCCTTGAATAGTGCTGGAATAGTCCTTGAAAAGTGCTTGAATTTTATTTGTTCTTGAGTGTATGAACCATGATTTGGGAATCTCAATAAAATGTAATGCATTCTAAGGTAAAAGTTGTTTTAGACAGAAGTTCCGATTTCCTTTGCCGAGTGGTTTCAGAGTTATAAATATTTCAAATTTTTTCAGTCCTTTATAATAAATACCCTTTACATAGTTTCGTTATAAATCTTTCCACGGATTATTACAAATAAATCAAACACAAATACTGTGATTTGTAATTTTTTGAATTTAAATACCAATAATTTATAAAATTAATATATATATATATATATATAACCATTAATTAAACATAACCTACCACCGTCAATTATTATGAATTAAAGCTGTAAGTATTAAAAAAAAAAAAAAAAAAAAAAAAAAAAAAAAAATTATTATAAGAATTATTATGGAAGAAAAAAGAAAAAAGTGGACACCGACAAAAATTGAAAAGCTTATACATTGAATTACGTTATCAAGGGCACATAATTCAATGATATAAGCAAAATGGTTGTTTTCTGTGGGAAAAATAAGCTAAAGCTAAAAATTATTTTCCCCTGTGCCCAAACAACCATTAAAATCAAGTGAATTGATTAAAAATGAAAGCAGAATAGAAACAAATAATATGAAATGGAAGAATCAATAATACGTATTTAAATATTTATAGGATATAAAATATAAATAATAAACACCATACCGATTAATATTTCAGTATTTTACAAAAATCCACGCGCACATGTCTCCCAGTATACAAAAAGATTAAGGTGAATAAAACAGTTAAGAAATCACAGTAAATGATACCAAAGGATGCAGTTAATACAATTTGAAATAAAATTTGAAATACCTTGTTAAACACATTTAATCTAATATAAAATAAATAGATATTAATTACATTATTTAAAATGCACTATTAAATTAATTAATAACAGTTTAACAATATCGTCAAAATTTAGCTAAAAATACCCCCTGGTGTATTAAATTATAACTGAAATGGAGCTAGAAAAATAAAAAATTAGAGCTATATTAAAGAGACAAATTTGGTGCTGCCATCTATTATTACTGTTATTAAACAACTATCGCAAGACAAATATTTGTAAGCATTTGAATGTAAATAACTGTTTAAAGAGCAAAACCAAACATATCCTTATATATAGAGAATTATAAGCCTAATATAAACCACACAATGTATTTAAAAACTATTGTTAATAAAATTTAAAAGCATACAATATATTCTATTAGCTAACTTATTTAAACTAAACTAAGAATTTAAATCATTCTAGAACATTGATAATATATAGCATATAGCTATATGCTATAAAACAAAATAAATTCAGTAATAATTAATATAAATAATTATTAAAAATAATATAAAAATTATTTTTTAATGAATTATATAAAAGATATTTATAAAATGAACAGGAAATGAAAAACATGTGGAAGTATATAGAAGGTTAAATGATACTTAAATTCCCATTACTTAAAAAGCACAAATATAGAGTGTGGATTATTTTCAGACATCCATAAAAATCCATAAAGTATGAATGTGGGACATTCAAAAACATTAAACCGATAATAAATATTAAAAAGAATAGAGGAATAATAATAAAAATAATTACCCAATTTTAATGCATACAGTATAACTATATTTATATTAAACATACTTATATGTATATTATTCACTATAAAAATGCATACTATTAGTAATTAATATGATATTGTCCTTAGTAAATTGAAATTTAATAACATATAATTGTAAATTAGATTAATCAATAATTTAGCTAATTATAATATTAATGAAATTCTCCAATTACATATAAAATATCAAATCAACATCCATATAAAATACGTAACAAAAATATAGTAATAATACAAGAGCCCCCATTTTTTTTAAATAATTAACCATTGCGTATTATCCAGACAACACCACCCTCCTCCGTACTCTAACATCTACCCACCCAACCAACCTATAATATTTTTTTTATATTATTTTACAATTTTTAATTTTTTATAGATATTTTTTTTTATAATTTTTTTGTAATTTTGTTTACGCATGTGTTAATTTGTTTTAATAGATCATGTAAGAAAAGTACTAATTGTATATTAATGAATATATGAATTTTTTTGGAAAACCATGATTTAATGCATGATAAATTAGTTTTTTAATATTATTGTTAATTAGAGGAGAAGAACATAAACATTTTATTCTATATAAATGATTAAGTATTATATTACGAAATACAGAATGATGTAGACAAGATTTAAAATTTGTAAATGTATTAACTGTGAATTTAAATTCTTTACGTTTGTCATATAAATCTGTGATTGTTTTATTGTCTTTTATTGTAATTTTAAGATCTAAGAAGTTAATTGTATTGTTAGATAAAAGGTTTTCCGTTAATTCCAAATTAGTGGGATAATCAACTGGAAATCGAGTAATTGCAGATTGATCAGTATCTATTAAAATGATGTCATCAATATATATATATATAAGTTTCACATACGTGTATGCTAAAAGTATAGCATTTTCATCCGAGTGGAGTGTAACTCGCTAACACAAAATCACAAGGGATAAGAAAAGATGCTTTTCAAAGTCTTTTACGTCTTAGCAGGGACACCGTTCGTTATACAGTGAATTATACAGTGAAAACGGCCTTAAATAGAAATATTTCATGATAAAGGCGAAATAATACCTAATATAATAAAGGAATTTTTCATGTCCAACAAATAAGAGTGAAAAATATCAACCAGGTATCGTCCGGATAGCTCAATAGGTTGAGCAATAGCACAATAAGCTAAGGTATCCAGGTTTGTGTACTGGTCCGGACATTTTTCGCTCTGTTAGAGTAAACCTCAATTGTGCTATTTCCAACCTTGAACATAATATGTAACAATTATATCTGGTAAAATGGAAAATTATTTGAATACCTATAGTGATTCCGCCATAACAATTTTTATTCCATAAAAGATGGAATACGTTTATCTGCTAAGACGGAAGTCCTTCTAAAAGGAATCCTTTTCATTCATTCCCGATTTAATTTTAGCAAGTTTTGTTTTTTATATACAAATATAGCTGAATCTTGTTAACATGAATCTGACGGGCGGATTAAAATTTTGTTTATGATGTAAGTAGTTCACATTATCAGTAATTAAATCCTTGTGTAATTTTGACAGGGGATATGGACACAGTTTATGTTAAAAGTATTTTGCGTTAAGCTTAATACTTATATGAATATATTCTATGTTCATCTAAACGAGTTTCGATGGTATATTTCAAATGTATATAGTATATGTAAGTTCATAACAATTGATAAAAAAGAGTGTTTCTTTATACATGCTCCACACAACGTTTTCCTTTATATACTAGTCATTTTTCTCGAAGGCGAAAGAATGGGCTAAGAAAACTGCAAATAAAAAAAAAGGCCCAGATATAAATGAAGTATAAAAGACCAACACAATTATGTATAATGAAGGGAGCATATGTTTTTATGTAATAGTTTGAAAAACTGGAAAACAATTTTGATCCATTTAATTTGATCATTACAAGTAATATCGCTACCCCTAAAATTAAAAAATAATGAAAAATACAGCCATAAACCTGCAAAACTGACATTTTTAACAGAGTGATTCTACGAATATTTGACCACGATTCGATATTTGGCCCTTTTGACTAATATTTGGTTTGCTGGATACTTTGGATGTTTAACCGAATGGATTTGTGATTAAAGATTTTTGGATCTTGGATTTACAGCTTTTTCTTTCGTTTTTTTTTTTTTTTTTTTTTTTTTAAAATCTCAGATCAAAACTTGATATTTTTTGATGCATTCAAATGATGATTAAATGCAAAGCATTTGCAGGTATATTTGTTTATGTAATAAGAAGTCGAATAGCCTTTATCTGTTTTCGTTAAAGGCTAAGAAAGTTTTAGAAAATGGTGCCAAAGTTGGAGATTCTGAATGATGTTAAAAACAAAAGTATTGGTAAACAACTGATTACAGATGAAATACATTTACAATAAAATAAAAAATACTGTGCAATTCTAAAGAATTTTAATACGATTACGAACAGTGTGTGCAAATTTCATGAACTTATAAAAAATACTTTGTTAATGTGCCAAGAAGATTCAGACTGTTCAGCTGTATTATTATTAGTTAAAAAAAAAAGAACAGCCTTAAATATATATTTAATTCAAAATGTTGCAGAATAATAATTTAGTATATTAAGTAATTTCTTAATACTACTTCAATTTTAAATCGTATATAAGTCGCATTGTTAGTTTGATTAAGTATGAAATAAGTGCAAATAATGATGTTACATAAGTAAAAGTTTTTTTTTTTTGCTTCAGTTTTGCATTACGTATTTAAAGAGGCATTGTAACTTTAATTGATAAAACGCATAATACGAGTATACATATCGCATTTCTTGTTTTAAAGTGAGAGTATGATTTTTTAACACACTAACTCCCTGCAACAAATTTTATTTGACGATGCGTATTTTAGGAGACATCTCATTGATCATGTGGGAAAGAAAATTTTATTGTAAGGAAGGATTAAAATATGAATGGATAGTAGAAATGAAGAATATTCTTTACATTTTAATGGAAATAACATACCATCTTGATGTGAAAGAAAAAAAAAAAACTAAATTTATAAAGTACGTATAATGGGCTCCTATTTTAGCTAAAATGTATATGAATTATATTATTACATATCTATACAGATAAATTATTCTATAAGTAATTTTAATTTAGTAGAAGACCTGTTTTATTAATTAGCATCAAAGTTTTTCAAATATTACAAAAATTACATAAAGTTGTTACTTTTTTTAACTAAAAAAAAAAAAAATTACATCATTGAGCGGGGAAAAAATATACAAAAGTATATTTTTTCCCCGCTCAATGATGTAATTTTTTTTTTTTGGGGGGGGGGGGGACCGCTTTAAAAATATGCTTATTATTCATAACTAAAATTATGCTTCTGAAAATTGTGAAAAAAACTATTCGATGACAAATAACTTCAATAATTCAAATTGCGTTTAAATCGCTTTTACACTTAAAAATGAAACAAAAAAAGTTCCAAAAAGTTTCGAGGAACGGGAAAAAGTCTTTTTTTCAGAATCACCTTAAACTGAACGTAAAACCTTTGTCAACATATGGTTTCCAGATGTTGACAAGTTGTCTTGAGGTGCCGTCCCTTTAATGGAAAAAGTAAACGACCTAGAAAAATCGCGTGCTTTTCAAAGGAGTAATCGATCATTCTGTAAATGAGCTATTTCCGTTGACAAAACCCAAGTCGTAGAGAAAGTATATAAAGCAACAAAATGGCGTTGCTTTTGCTTTTTCCAAATTCTGAAGAAGAGGCGTGTCGTCTACCTGCCACCTGCCAAGCCTAATGACCTTTTTGGCTCTAAAGCCACTGAATCCGTTTGAACAGGTTCTATCACCATCAATTTGAAACCATTATGTTTGAAATTGGTTTCGTATGTCATACGATTGCATAAAAATCGTAATTTAGAACGCTAATAGAACGCTTTTCGCTCATTTCCTCCTTTTAAATTTGGAATTTTCTTTCAGCAATTCTTAGAAAGTATTTGCATCATTGAAGTAATTACCATTCTAAATTTAAAATGTTAGACCCCCTCTTTAACACAAAAAACGCAATTTAGAACATTTTTTGCTCCTGTAACCCCCCAGGTGGTAGTGACAACAACGTAAAATATAGGCTATGCTGGCTGTCACCATCAATTTGAAACCATTACTTCTGAAATCGGTTTATATTTCCTGAGATTGCATAGAAATCGCTATTTAGAACGTTTTTAGAACGCTTTTCATTTTTTTTCATCCCATTTAAATTTTTAATTTTTAAGGAACTCTTTTCAGAGAGTATTTACATCTCATAAGTAATTACCATCCAAATTTCAAGTTGCTAGCCTCTTTCAGTATCACAAAAATCACAATTTAGAAAGTTTTTTTAAAATGCGACCGCAAGGTGGTAGTGACGCCGACATGAAGTAGATCCTATATTGGAGCAAGGACTGTCATCATCAATTTCCAACCATTACTTTTGAAATCGGTTTGGTATTTTCTGAGATTGCGTATAGAAATCGCTATTAAGAACGTTTTTTAGAATTCTTTTCGCGCATTTTCACCCCTTTTAAATTTCGAATTTTTCAAGAAAAGTTCTTAGAGATCATTTATATCTGATAAGCAACTACCATTCCAAATTTCATGTTTCTAGGACCTTCAGTAACACAAAAATCGCTTTTTCGAACTTTTTTTTTTACTCCTGCCCCCCCCCCCCCCCTTTTGGGGTAATGGCACCGACATAAAATGTAGCCTATGTTGGAGCAATGGTTGTCACCATCATTTTGACACTATTATTTTTTAAATCGGTTTGGTACTTCTTGAGATTGTGTAAAAATCGCCATTTAGAACGTTTTTTAGAACGCTTTTTGCGCATTTTATTCCCTTTTATACTTCGAATTTTTTAAGAAATCTTCTAAGAGTTCATTTATATCTAATACGTAACTAAAATGCCAAATTCCATGTATCCGGGCCTTTCAATAACACTAAAAATCACAATTTCGAACGCTTCTTTGCTCCTGCACCCCCTTTAGGGGTAGTGGCACCGACATAAAATGTAGCCTATGCTGGAGCAAGGATTATCACCATCATTTTGACACCAATATTTTTTAAATCAGTTTGGTACTTCCTGAAATTGCGTAAAAATTGCCATTTAGAAAGTTTTTTTGAACGCTTTTCGCACATTCCCACTCCCCCTTTTTAATTTCGATTTGTTTAAGAAATGTCCTTAGAGTTCATTAGTATCTTATAAGTAACTACCATTCCAAATTTCATGTTTCTAGCCCCTTCAGTAACACAAAAATCGCATTTTAAGAACGTTTTTTGCTGTTGCACCCCCTTTTGGCTAGTGGCACGGACATAAGATATAGCCTATGTTCTTAAGTTGGACTAACGCCATCATTTTGATACCATTACTTTTGGAATAGGTTCGGTAGCTCCACAGCTTACCTCCTACAAATAAACAATTTTTACCTCTTTATAATATTAGTATAGATATAGATAGATTGATGAATGTTTTAATTTCGCTATGGAATATAAGCTTGAAACAAATGATTATCTATTTATATAAATTTAATCGGAAACGGATTTATCTTTCCTAATCGCCTGCACGCAATAGAGATATAGATGTGAAAAAAGTCATGGTTGAAAATTTTTTAAACAAGTTGGAAATTGCTCGTCAAACGTGGCAAATGAGGTGCGTTCGTACTATAACTAGTTTTATAAAAATTTTTTGCACCGCATATTATGCTGAATGTATATTTTAGTGCAATTCATAAGTGCCCATCAATGTCATTCTGTTCGAAAGACTGTAACATCATTAAAATGTACATGTAATAATTTTTTTCCAATTGGCAGCAATGTAACGGAAAACTTTTGACTGTTCCTGTCATTAAACTATACATCCGATTTTCCTAAAATTTGAAATTACTCGACAAAATTTTGTAACAATTATATAATTAAAATTTCAGACCATTCGGTTGGATAGTTTTTGCTCTGTTACATGCGGACGGACAGACAGATAGACGGACCGAACGACGACTATAAGTGCTACGTATTTATATAATTACGAATGCACCTAAAAACAATAAAAAAATGAGTAAATTATCATACAGGTTTCGAACTAATTGCGTTTGAAAGTACATTTTGATCCCTATTCGACGATATAAAAATTGAAAATGTTTAGAAATTAAAAAACTTGCAATAAAAATTTAATTTAATCGTCTGCTGTTGCCACCCTTAAAATGACGTCAGCGTTACGATTGGACTCGTTTTTCCTTTATAATATAGGTGATAAATAAATAAATAATAATAATAATTTAATAACAAAGCAGACGATTTCATTTTCAGATTAGAGAAGCAGAAGATAGAGTTAAAATTCAAAAGTTTTTGCAAAATTCAGATTAGTTGACATTTGCGGAATGCTACTACACTATATGGCCAAAGGTGACCGATCACTTGCGATTTTTGACGTTTTATTAAATATCTAGAAAAATACATGAGGAATCAACCTGAAACTGCTGGTGTGTAAACAGTATAGTATAAGTCATATATTTCCGCAAAGATTTTTTCCGAAACCCCATAGGGGACCGTCAACAAATTAAAAAAGAACGAATATCTTTTGGATAACTCTGTAAAAACTAATGTAGCAAAAGCGTTCAAACTCGAGATTATTAATAAATGGCTTATTGTAATAAACTGTGTTCATTTTTATGGGGATACCATTTATACTCGTAGAGAAATTAAGGTTTTTATAAAAACACTCCCAAATTTCGCAAAGTTTTTTGCTTATAATTTGCAGAGATTTTAATATAAAAAAAAAAGTTCTTTTCAGGAAATATGAAAAACAGCATTGTACACAATACTCTGCAATTAGAATTTTAAAAAAATAATAATTAGATCAAAAATAAGCAGGTTTACTAAAAATTGTTTAGTTGCGCATGCGCGAATGCAATCAAAATGTAATATGCATAATATATTAGCTAAGTATATAGAGCAACTTTTGTGAAAGTCTCAAATTCATAGCTTGAAAATTCTGAAAATTATCGTCGATAGAATAAGCTCGAAATCCGTTGTTCCCAAAAAGCATTTTTTACGATTTTCGCGAAAACTATATCTAAAAAACTTACGAACGGAATTTAATGAAACTTCATATTCTACTGTTACACTTTCAGATAAATAGTTGGGTGTATACTTCCCAACAGGTGTCGCTTTTATGCTTTTTGGGTTGTGAATTTTGGTCGCAGAGGGATCTAAGAGGGTGGGTGCCGAAATTCAATGACTTGTTTGAAAGACGTAATGCTTATATATCCTTTTTAATACACACAATTCAACGAACATATACCTTTAAGAATCCTCATGTGGGCCTAGATTGTCATTTAATTTTTTCACTGTGATAGCGAATTTTGAAGTATTAACATGTATAAGATAGAAGAGAGTTTTGGGATTGGCACATCCGACTAGTTTATTTTATTTAAATATTTTGAACTTTAAATCGCATTTTATTCCATGACATTCTAATGTTAAAATATTGGCTTACAACATACAAATAAATTCTTAATTTCAGTTATACGCTTTCTCGAAGGATACTTCCAAATAGATTGACTAAAGTATAGAGCATCAAAAAATAATATAAAATTTTTATTTTCTTATTATAGTAATTATTTTTTTAAATATTCTTAGTTTGTTAATATAAAGTTCATAAAAACTCTCCAAAAAATTTTTAACGTTTTATTTATAATAACGTAGAATTATGATTGGAAAAATGTGGCGGGTGTGTGCGTGGGGGGGGGGGGGGACACCATTTATACCCACCCTGGGTCTCACCCATCCTAGCTACGCCACTGGCGGTACATACTCTTGATAGAAATATCCGATTTGCTTCAATTTTTTCCTGGGTTCATTCTGATAAGATGCTTCCTTGATTAGTTTTGGGAGTTCATTGGTTAAATATAAAGCGGGGGGGGGGGGCTAATTCCCCCCTAACTAGATAAATGGGTTTTTCATGCAGAATTATTAGATTTTCTTCAAATTTGGTATACCGGTTAATTCTGATAAGGCGCTTCCCTGATTAGATTGGAAGGTTCATTGTTTAAGTCTAAAGGGGAACCGGGGGCCTAATACCCCCTTAATTTAGATAAATGGTTTTTTCTATTCAATTTGCCTTCAAATTTGGTAAACAGGTTTATTTTGATAAGGTGCTTCCCAGATTACATTTGGAAGTTTATTGGGTACATATGAAGGGGGGACGGGAGGCTAGTACCCCCCTTAATTTAGATAAATAGGTGTTTCTGTCCGATTTGCTTCAAATTTAGCATACCGGTTTATTTCGATAAGGTGCTTCCCTGATGACATTTGAAGACTCATTGGTTCAGTATAAAGAGGGGAAACGGGGGGGATGGGGCAAATCCCCCCCTTAATTTATTTTTCGAAGGGCATTATATTATTTGAAATAAGAGTATAATATACAATTATTGTACATAGCCTGTGATCTCAATGCCATCAGTTTAACTGGGCACTTTTCTTTTTATTCTGCACTCTTTTATTTAACTCAAACTTGTTTTCGCATGTAAAGAGGGATTTTTTTAATCGATTTTTAACCCTTACCATCAAATCACTTCTTTATATGCCAGAATTAGGACACATGTATATATAAATTACGTTCACAGGTATGTCTATGGTAAGAAAACTGCATTTTAATATTTTTTAACTTAATTATAAACAGTGGCGTAGCTACATATTCAGCGCCCTGGAGCAAGCAAAGTTTGTGCGCCCTCTTGTCTCTCAAAAAAGTTCTGCATAATTTTGTTTGGAAGTTACACACACACACATATATACATATATATATATATATATATGTGTGTGTATGTGTGTGTAACTAGCTGGCCCGCCCGGCGTTGCCCGGGCCCGTTATAATAACGTAAACAAAAATCAAGTTTGTATGATTTTATATATTCATAAGTAATTTAAATGAACATGGTTTTAGAGGTGGCCCACTGCCTTCGGCAGCGTCTAGTGTGTCCCGACAAACCTCTTTCAGAACGAAACTGTGGCCTGGGTCCCCGCTACCAAAGGCAGTGTATGCCAGGAGTATTCCGTACGCGACGGAAACAATCGATAATTGAATGAGTAAACCCTGTAGTAATCGAGCCTATAGAACCCGAGATAAGAATGCGAATCCTGGCGGTGGAACTATAATCTTTAAAACAATCGTAAGCTAAGTTGAATGGACCAATTTCCGTTGAAATAGAGCCCATAACAGCCGAGAAAAGAATGCGCCGTTAATGTTCGAAAATGGTGGTAACAGAAGTCTAAGATAAACTTTCACAATGCAGAAAGTAGCTGAATAGTAAGCTAAGCTTAATTATCCATTTACCGTTGAAATCGGACATATTGAACCCGAGAAAAGAATGCACCATTAATGCTGGAAAACGTTAGTAAATGAAGTCTAAGACAAATTTTCATAATACAGAGCTGAATCGTAATCTAGGTTGAATTAACCAATTCCCGTTGAAATCGGCCCCCTAAAATTCGAGGAAAGAATGCACCCCGAAACAGTGGAAGGTGCTTGTTGCCCCCACCCCCTGTAAATTTAACGAATTACCCTTAGCATTAACGTGATATTTAATTTACGGAGGAAATCCCATCCCCCTAAAGTTAACCACTTACCTTTAACAGTAGCGCGAATTTTAATTCACGGCAGTAGTGAGTAAACGTAACTTGATGCCGTAAAATAAGATTAGTATTCGAAAAAAGTGGCAGCTGGAGTAAAAGAAATTTTTTAGTGGTTTCCAAAGTAGCCAGAGGACCCTAGAACTATGCTAAAGAAAATTGCAATACTATCAGATAATTTTTAATGAAACTGCACCAAGGACCCTAAGAAGGCGATTAATATTCAAAATTGGTGGTAGCTGAAGTGTGAGTAATTTTTTTGTTATTCATGTAGTAGCTGGGGCACCTAAGAAATAGTTAAGGAAAAAATCCTAGTGAATCGGACCATTTTTATAGGGGACCAAAAGGAGCTTATTGATAATTGAGAGCAAGGCCTAAGATGAAAACACGATAAAAGGTCCTAGTACTTAGCGCTTTAGATTTTCAATTAGTCGAAATTAAGTATAGGGTATAAGCAGTGATGGGATTAAAATAATTTAACAACCGGTTCGCTGCTCGAATGATTTTTGATGTACAAAAATGAAAGAAAAATGAAGCATCACACATAGATTATGAAACACTTTCCAATAGTATAAGAACATTGTTAAAAAAAACTTTGATCCTTTGGTATGGTGAAAAAAATCCTGCAACATGTTGCCCTATAAAAGGAAGGACGTTAATACATATTCGGCAATCATGAAACCATGATCATAATTTCTATCAGAAAATGCATCAAAACAATAAACAATATAATATAAAAATAGCAGAAATGTAAGTTTAAGAATTAACCCATGTTCATGACCTAAAGTTGTATATAACATATTTAGAAAAATATTATCTATGCTATAGCTAGTGAGACAAATTTTTGCAAGACCAAAACTTCTCGAGTTATGACATTTAGAAATTTTAGGAATTTTTACCATTTCTTAGTTAAAAAAAAAAAAAAAAAAAAAAAAAAAAAAAAAAAACGTTGGAAATTCGTAAAATACAAAGTATCATGATTCGGCAAGTTTAGATCATACAATGTCTTTTCATTTGTTAGAGCTGGAAAAATATTTTTCTAAATATAAATTATAAGACTAGAGGAACTTATCAAAATTTTGGATTTGTTGCATTAATGAAAATAACTACTTTCATTTAAAAAACTGCTAAGATATGAAGAACAATATAAAAAAATGTCCACTTGGAAGTATATATCTAAATCTGACGATTTAAGTATTAGCTATAGATCAGCGATAACAGGGAACATTCCGTGCCAAAGCAAAGTGCCGTTTATTCGAATAACAGCGTTGCCTGGACCCGTGATGAAATCGAAAGCAAGCGAAACCGCGAAGAAACACCCAGGTTTTCATTGATTTCGTCGAAATTTCACACATTTTATTTTGTAAAAAAACATTTCTACCCCTCCGAAAGTTTCAAAATTTTTGTAGATGATGTAAATCTGATCTATTGAGAATCTCAATACCATCTGAATTTGAAATACTCTTAAAAGATTGTGTTCAAATGCGGTCATGGGCGTACTCAAGGGGGGGGGGGGGGGCTGATGGGGCTACAGCCCCCCCCGAAATTTTCGAAAGTGATATGAAAAAGTGCTGCTTTTTCGTCTTTATTTTTTGGAAAAAATTTTATTTTTTTTCAATCATACAGCGGACTAGCCATTTTAATAAGTCCCATATTAGTCCACATTGACAACAAAGCAGAGAAAGGGGGCAGACGGGTTACAGCCCCCCCCCCCTTCTCCCAAAATAGTCGAAAAAGGAAATTAAAAAGTAATTTTTTCTGACTTTTTTAAGGTAAATCTTATTTTTTCTTCTGTCATATAGCAAAATAGACATTCTCGTTAACACCATATCAGTCCACATTGACATCACAGCATACCTAAAGATGGGGAGGGGGCTGATGGAATTTCATCCCCGTCCTCTCGAAATGTTCGAAAATGAAATGATAAAATAGTGCTGAATTCTTTCTGCCTGTTTAAGAGAAATTTGCATTTTTTTCAGTATCGTTCAACACACTATATTAGTCCATATTGACACCAAAGAAGATAAAGGGGGCTGACGGGGTTACAGCCCCCCCCCCCCAAACCAGAAATAGTCGAAACATTAAATGAAAAAGTGTTTTTCCTTACTTTTTTAAGATAATTCTATAATTTTTTCTTCTGTCATGCAGCAAAATAGCCACTCTCGTTAACTCCATATTAGTCCACATTGGTATCAAAGCACACCCGAAGGTGGGGAGGGGGCTGTTAGAATTACAGCCCTCCTCCTCTCGAAATAGTAGAAAATGAAATGAAAAAAATAGTGCTGCATTTTTTTTCTGTCTGTTTGAGATAAATTTGCATTTTCTCCCCTATCATTCAACAGACTAGCCGTTCCCTTCGCTGTAGTTCCATATTAGTGTACAGTGACACCACGTTATACCCAAAAAGGTAGAAGGGGGCTAATGGGGTTACAGCCCTCTCTCCAAAAAGTCGAACATGAAATGAAAAAGTGCTGATTTTTTTTTTGAGATAAATTTGTATTTTCCCCCTATCATTCAACAGACTGGCCGCTCTCTTCTCTTTAGTTCCATACTTGTGCACAGTGGGCCCACATTATACTCAAAGAGGTGAAAGGGGCTAATGGGGTGCCCCCTTCCTTAATAGTCGAAAATGAAATGAAAAAAAGGCTGATTTTTTTCTTCTTGATTCAGATAAATTTGTAATTTTTCTTCTGCCATACAGTGAAATAGCCATTCTCGTTAAATCCATATTAGTCCACATTGACATCACAGCATACTGAAAGAAGGGGAGGCGGCTGATGAGCTTACAGCTCCCTCCTCCCGAAATAGTCGAAAAAAAGTTGCTTTTTTTCTTTTTGTTTGAGATAAATTTACATTTTTTTTCTCCCATTATTCAACAGACTAGCCACACTCTTCTGTTTAGTTCCATATTAGTGCACAGTGACATCAGATAATACCCAAAGAAGTAGAAAGGGGCTGATGGGCTTACAGACCTCTCCCAAAATAGTTGAAAATGAAATGAAAAAAGTGGTGATTTTTTTTCCTTTTTGTTTAAGATAAATTTGTTCTGCAATTGTTTTCTGAAATACAACGAACTAGACTTTCTGGCTAGTGTCATATCAGCACACTGTTACTCCACTGTATACCCAATGAGGGGAAGGAGGCTGATGGGTTTATAGAGCCCCCTTTCAAAGTAATCAAAAATGAAAAAAAACTCTTTTTTTTTTCTTTTGAGATAAATTTAAATATTTTTTGTGCGACACAACTATTCTGGTTAGCCCCATAGACTAGTGCATAGTGATGCCCCAGCATACACCCAAAGAAGTCGATGGTGACGGGGGTTATGAGGTTACAGCTCCATTCCACCTCCGAAGAGATCGCAGTGAAATGAAAAAAAGGCTGATATTCCTTCTTTTTCAGATAAATTTGTTTTATTTTCTGTCATGCCACAAAACTGTTTTTCGTGTTAATCCAAAATCCTCCCCAGTCCTGCGACCAAATTTACTTGAAACCACAAAATCAATTTTCAAATGACTGAAAAATAGCTCCATGCCTGTTTTACGGGATAAACGAAAACGTATATGGTCAGTTCAAGAGACCTACAAGTAAATTCGACAAATCTAAAAGTAGTTTAATTTAAGGAGATTTTTAATTTCTCTCATATTCGGCGGGCACCAAGATTGTCAATGCGGAAGTATTTTAATGCACAGTAACACTACAGCTAATCACAAGTCGATTTCGGGTAAATTGGAAAACCGGAAGAGTGACTGTAAAAGTAGATTATTAAATTTCATTTTTCTGCCGCATCTCCATGCCAAAAATTTGTGTTTTTTCCACGTTTTTATGACAAAATTTACGTTTCCTCAGCAGTCCTTTGAAAAAATTCGCTTTTTCTGCGGCTTTTTGCCGAAATTCGCGGGTTTTTTGCGCACTCCTTCGTCGAAATTTGCGTTTTTTCCACGGATCTGTGACGAAATTTGCGTTTTTCTGGTGATCATGTCGAAATTTGTGTTTTTTCCGCGTTTTTCGTCGGGTTTTTGATGAAATTCAAGTTTTTTTCGCGGATTTTTTGCCGAAATTCGCGTTTTTTTTTTTACGAAATCCTTCGTCGAAATTTGTTTTTTCCGTGGCTTTTTTGACGAAATTCGCGTTTTTTTTTCGTCATTTTGATGAAATTCGTCTTTTTTTCTGAGGCTCTTTGACGAAATTTGCGTTTTCTTTGACGAAAGTAGCTTTTTTGCGGCTGTTTGACGAAATTCTCTTTTTTTTTCCCCGTCTTTTAATGAAATTCACGTTTTTCTGTGGCCCTTCTTTGTGAGCCTGCTTTTTCTTTTTCGCGATCCTTTGACGAAATTCGTATTTTTTCCGTTTCATTTGACGGAATGCGTGTTTTTTTTTAGCGATGCTTTGTCGAAGTTTGCGCCTTTTCTGTTGCCATTTGACGAAATTCGCGTTTTTCCGAGGTCATTTGCCGAAATAAGAGTTTTTTTTACGCAATCTTTCGTCGAAATTTCCGTTTTTTTCTCGTCTTTTTGATGAAATTCACGTTTTTTTTGCGATCCTTTACTAAATTAGCATTTGTTTCACAGCCCTTTGACGGAATGCGTGTTTTAAGCGATCTTTTTTCGAAATTCTCGTTTTTTTCCGCGACCTTTTGATGAAATTCGCGTTTTTTCGGCGGCCCTTTGACAACATTTGCGTTTCTTTTCGAGATCCTTTGTCGAAATTGTCTTTTTTCGGCTTTTTGACGAAATTCACGTTTTTCTGTGGCCCTTCTTTGTTACCCTGCTTTTTCTTCTTTTTGCGATCCTTTAACGAAATTCGCGTTTTTTCTGCTTCCCTGTGACGGAATGTGTGTTTTTTTAGCGATCATTTTTCAAAATTTGCGTTTTTTCTGGGGCCCTTTGACGAAATTCGCGTTTTTTCTGTGGTCATTTGCTGAAATTAGCGTTTTTTTATGCAATCCTTCGTCGAAATTTGCGTTTTGTTCGCGGCTTTTTGACGAAATTTGCACTTTTTTCTCGTCTTTTTGATGAAATTTGCGTTTTTCTCTATTCCTTTGACGAAATTCGCGCATTTTCAGATTTCTTTTGAAGGAAAGCGTGTTATTTTACCGATTCTTTGTCCAAATTTGCATTTTTTCTGCAGCCCTCTGACTAAATTTGCGTTTTTTCGGAGGTCATTTGCCGAAATTCGCGGTTTTTTACGCAATTTTTCGTCGAAATTTGCGGATTTTTGACGAAATTTGCGATTTTTCCCCGTGTTTTTGATTAAATTCTCGCTTTTTCCGATCCTTTACGAAATTAGCTTTTTTTCGCAGCCCTTTGACGGAATGCGTGTTTTAAGAGATCTTTGTTTCGAAATTCGCATTTTTCCCCTGACTTTTTCATGAAATTCGCGTTTTTTCTGTGATCATTTGCCGAAATTCCCTTTTTTAGGCAATCCTTCGTCGAAATTTACGTTTTTTCCGCGGCTTTTTTGACGAAATTTGCTTTTTTTCTCGTCTTTTTGATGAAATTCGCGTTTTTCTGCGGCCTTTTGACGAAATTCACATTTTTTCTGTGTCCCTTTGACTAAATTCGCGTTTTTTCCACTTCCCTTTGATGGAATTCGTATTTGTTAGCGATCTTTTGTCGAAATTTACGTTTTTTCTGCGGCCCTTTGACAAAATTCGCGTTTTTTTCTGTGGTAAATTGACGAAATTCGCGCTTTTTCGGTGGCCATTTGACGAAATTCGCGCTTTTTGACAAAATTAGCGTTTTTTTCTTGTCTTTTTGATGAAATTTGCGCTTTTCTGCGCCCTTTTGAGAAAATTTACGTTTTTCCTTGTCCCTTTGACGAAATAAGCTTTTTTGCGATCCTTTACGAAATTAGCTTTTTTTCGCAGCTCTTTGATGGAATGCGTGTTTTCAGCGATCTTTTTTCGAATTTCGCATTTTCCCCGGAAACTTTTGATGAAATTCGCGTTTTTTTCTGCGGCCTTATGACGAAATTCGGGTTTTTTCTGTGCTCATTTGACGAAATTAGCGTTTCCTCCGCGAGCATTTGACGTAATTCGCGTTTTCTCCCTGATCATTTGACGAAATTTGACTTTTTTTTTCACAATCCTTTGACAAACTTCGCCTTTTATCCGTAGCCCTATGACAAAATTTCGTTTTTTTTCCTTTTCGGATCCTGTAAAAAAATTGGAATTTTTTTTTTCTGCGAACGATTGATGAAATCGTTTTTTTTTTCGGCGACCATGTCAAAAATCGCGAATATTTTTTAAGTCCGAATTTTCGGAAAATTGGGAACAAAGTCACCCCTGCCCCCCCGCCCCCTGGCTACGGCCTTATTGGCAAAAATGATTTCTGTTTATAACACAATTCAACGTGTTTCGTAAGATTTAGAACATTATGGAAATTTAAGTCAGCCCCCCCCCGAAATAAAATCCTGGGTACGCCACTGAATGCGGTCGTTTAATTACTTTTAGCGTAGAAAAATATCGTCTCCTTGAGGCATAATATGACCTGCATTTGCCGGTGTATTTGTAAGGGTTAAAATTCCTATTTTTTAAAACCGATTGTCCCATCGATAAGAAGATGGTTTCAGATTTACGAATATATTATTGGTTTGTCAGTACCTCTAAAATTTCGCCCTGAAGGAGCGAAACCCCAACGAAACACTCAGATTTTTGCTAATTTCGTCGAAAATTTCACACATTTTATTTAGTAAGAAATATTTCTACCCGTTCGAACGTTTCAAAATTTTTGTAGGTGATGTAAATCTGGTCTATTTATTAAAGCGCTAAAAAAAGAATACGGTCGTTTAGTTATTTTTAGCGTAGAAAAAATATCGTGACGCGCGAGGTGACCTGCGTTTACCGGTGTATTTGAAAGGGTTAAAATTCATATTTGTTACCAATTGCACCACCGATTAGAAAAGGGTTTCACTTTAAGAACATATTTTTGGTTTGTCGGTACCTCCAAAATTGCGCCCTGGAGGGGCATTGCAATAAGGGAGAAAAAGTTATTCGGAAAAACGACCTTTTTTGAAAACTGTTTTTCAAGCGGTTGACTGCGATATTTTTTTTAATTGATTGCGGCATTTGAGACGTAGATCTTTCAGCATATGTCTTTTTTTAACTTTACTAAGCGGTTTGGACGATGTAAGTTAATAAATAATGACAAAATACCCCCGAAATTTCTTCTTTTCGTTATTCATTTTCAACTGATGCATAAATAAGGCTTCTGTGCGTACGCCAGAGTTTTTTCTTTCTCGCTAGGACCGAGTTGAGTTTTTAATGAGAGTGAGTTGCGATTTTTAATTAATAACTCAACAAATTATTAGAATTTTAAAATTCTGTGTGTCAGGTGCATCAGGAGACATTTTGAGCTAGTCTCACAAAAAATTTCAGTCTCGTACGTGCCGTAGATTTTGCTAGCCATCGCACACACACAGACAGAGCAAAACTTTCTTTTATTAGTATAGATAAGTAGTTAGTGTAATTTTCAATAACCTTACCATATAACTGGGATTAGCCTAGGACCGTCAATTTAGTTACCAAAATTCTTTAAAATTTCGTTTAAGCTGAATTTTCTCTTACAGGAGTGACGAAGAAAAAATATATTATTGTTCCAAATGAAATATCATTTTATTAAATGAAATTAATCAGGACTTATCACAAAGTTATGCCTACAAAACAATGTTGTGCAGATAAACATTTAAAGAAAACAAATTAATGTAAATGCGATTTTCGCATTTAAAGTATCATTTTAACAACCGGTTCGCCGAACTCAAGACAAATTAAAACCGGTTCTACCGAACCGGTACGAACTGGCTGAATCCCACCACTAGGTATAAGTATTAATCATTAGAAAAAAATTTCAGAGAAATGCTTTGAAAAAGAGCTCTAGAACCCCAATAAAAATATGAAGGTGTTGGCTCGGGGAGAGAAGACCAAGACTCAATTTTGAAGTTATGCAATGAGAATGTAACAGAATTAGTGGGTGAAAAATGCACGGCGCACAAAAAGTTACCCTAGGGGGCTAGTGTCTGAACTGAAATGTAGAAACGAAAAAAAAAAAAAAAAAAAAAAAAAATGGAAAAAGAGCCCCCAAAACGAAGGACGGATTAAAAGGGGCGATTTATTAACAATTTAGGGCACAAAAACTTAAAGTGGCCTTGTACCAAGCCCCAGGGGTCCAGGGCCTCAACTGGAAAGTAGCTGGGCAAGGGCCCCAAGTAGGCGATTAATTTTAAAATTTGGTGGTAGCTGTAGTCTGAAAAAATTTTATGTTGTTCGCGTAGTAGCTGGATTTCCTATCATGCTGTTACAAAAAAAAAAGTTATTGAATCAGACCATTTTTAAGGGAGATATAATAGGAGGTCCAAAAGGGGCCAACTGATAGTTGAGAGCAGGGCCCTAAGATGGAAACATGTTAAAAGGTTCTAGTACTTAGCGCTTTAGATCTCAATAAGTCGAAATTAAGCATTGGGTATTTATTATTCATTCGAATAAAATCTTAAAGAAGCGCGAAAAAAAAAAAAAAAAAAAAAAAATGGGGGAAATTCTTAAAAAAGGGCACTAAGTGCCCAATAAAAATATGAGGGTGCTGGCCCAGGGAGAGGAGTCCAAGTCTCAATTTTAAATTTATGCATTGATTGGTTGACAATATTAGGGTGTGGAAAATGCATGGCGCAGAAAAATTTCAAGGGGTCCAGTGTCTTAACTGGAATGTAGAAACGGAGAACAATTAAATGGGAAAAGGGCCCCCAAAACGAAGAAGATCGGATAAAAAGGGGCAAGTTCTGAGCAATTCAGGGCTTACAAACTGAAAGGTGCTAGGGGGGCGCCGGTCATAAAAAATTAAAAATCTGAGCTCCAGGTGTATCAGGACCTGTCTTTATGGACTACCCTCATCCAAATTTTCAGACTTCTACATGTAATATATTTCACTAGCCACCACACACAGAGCGAAACTTCCTTTTATTAGTATAGACTAGCTGACCTACCCGGTGTTGCCCGGGCCTGTGATAATATTCTTAAATGAACCTGAAATTTTTATGATTTTATTTCTTAAGGCTGTTCTTAAATCCAAAGGGGCAATTTTATGACATGCATTTTAATTAATTTTTGCTCGAGAACTGGCATGTGTTGTTATTCAGAAACTTTGTAATCGGAAGACGTTTTCCGGAATTTTTGTAAACACAATAGATCTTACTGAAAACATTGTCAAAGATGGCGTTTTCAACGGAATTTCCCGACGAAAGTCGAAAAAACAGTCAACGAAGGGAAAAATCTTGTCATATATCTTTAACACGATTTTGTCTGAAATACGAGCTCAAAGACTGCGTGAAAAATCGATTTAAAAATTTAAAAAAAAAAAAAAACAGTCCTGTTCTAACGTATATACAAAATAGCTGACCGCCGTTCTGATTATCACATTTATAGACAATATTGAAATAGTCCCGTTTTCATATTAAAATGTAATTTTTAACAAAAAAGAATGTTTGAATTACATTTTCTTCGCCGAAAATATTCTTTATAAATACTTTTGCACATCAAGCGCAAAAATCAATATAATACACATATATATAGGGGGAATTACAATCACAGCATTGTACGAATACACGAAGCCTACACATTTCAAACAAATACTTGATAAATGATTTTACAAAAAACTAAATAAAATAAAATACGTATATATATATTTAAAGAGAGGCCGCGCTGTTTGGTACCAGACAGGCTGAGAATTCTTGGGGCAGACCATGTCGCTATTGGTCACAAAGAAAATTACAGAACATAAACATTAGGTTTTAAAAGATTTAAATGGTCCTCTGAAGCAAAGAAACTTTCAAGGAAAAAAATCAATTCTTTTGCCTTGCAAAGAGAAATAAAAATCATTAATAAAAAATGATTCAAAAAAGTGATTTTTTTATAAAAAAAATTATTAAATGATTTAAGACTTTTCATATGTAATGCGTATAGCAAATTTTAAAACTATTAGCTTCACCTAAGGGAGGGAGCAGCTTCACCTGGTTTAGGGCGCACAGACCTGCAGGTCGGTTGCCCGGCGGGCCAGTCAGCCTTATTTAATCCTAAAATTATGCGATTAAATAAGGTTTAATGCGGAAAAATACTGTTACCAAAAAGTGGTGAAATTTTGCATAGGCTATAATCAGGCCCTAAGGAACTCTGAATTGGATACTTAACTTTTTCTCTCTTATTGAAGCTTATCGATTCTGCAACATTTGCAATATTTTCAAAATCTCAAAAACAATACTCACAAAATTTAAGTTGCTGCTTCCCCTTACTCGCATCCCCCCCCCCCCCCCCATCCTCCTGTCTAAATTTTGTCGCCGTGAGCTGATGTAATCTGTATTAATGCATGTTTAGTTTCCACAAAACAAACAAACAAAAAAAAAACCTTCAAAATTTTCGTTTTCTTGGATTTCGTCTGTAAAATGGTCAATAATTTTCTTCAATTTGTCAGGCTATTTTTTCCAAATCGTAAAATAATTATCGTAAATTACTACTGTTACATCGTACATATAGGTTTCTCAGCGGTGAATTCTTTGGCTACCATTATTTCCGCACAGTAATCATCATGATAAATTTCTAAAACATTTTTAATAGAAATGTACCAGAAAGATTATTTTTTGGAAATAGTGGTAGCGAGTAAAGTGACCGATGAGAGCCCTGTTAAATAAGTTTTGATTACTTTAAGATCTGAAAATCTTCAACGGTCGTCGTCTCCAGAAAAGTTACAGAAAATAATCAGGCATGCTGAAACGCTGTTGGAGAAGTTACTTGAGGCTGCAATATGGTGGTATGAATTAAAATTAAAACTTCCTGAATAGAAGTCATTTCTTTCAACTGTGTATGAAAACATATTTTAAATCGAAATAGTTGAGATTAAACACAAGGTAAAATATCACATGAATACGCTGATTGTAACAAGATTCATCTATTTCTATAATGTCTGATTAATAATGAAAAAAAAAAATACAAATATTTTAAGACATCTTTATTTCGCTTTTTCTAATTTTGCGCCCTTAGGATTCGTGCGCCTGGAGCAGTCTGCTCCAACTGCTCCACGGTAGCTACGCCCCTGATTATAAATAATTACATTAATTTTAAGGCTTTCCTCCGTTAGCCGTCACAGGCGATAAACCACTAACTATTATTCTCTATAACGCTATGGGAGATAACGGGTGATGGTTATGGGATGATAACGTTCCTATGGGAGTTGAAATAACAATGGATTTAATTATGCACCAGTAAAATATCGCCATAATAGGTCGGATGTAGAGTCCTGCGCGGATACCCGCAAATTCAATTTTAAGTCAACCCGCAACCCGACCCGAACCCGCAAAAATAATTTTCGGCAACCCGCAACCCAATCCGACCCCGCAAAAATAATTTCAGGCAACCCGCAACCCGACCCGAACCCGCAATGTAAGGGAAGCAAATCATGTTTTAATACCATTATGAAAAATAATCTACATTTGTATCTGCAATAGAGGTCTGCACCGGGCCGGCTAAATTTCAAACTGGCCAGGCCGCTTTATTAGGACAGTTTTTTCAATGGGCCGGGCTAAATAAATAAATAAATAAAATAAACGGGCCCGGGCCGGCAAAAAAAATTGAACGGCCCTGCCAGGCCGGGTCGATAACTACAATTAAGCGGATCTACCGGCCCGATATAAATCTTTAGACGAAGCCGATAAAATTATAAACGGGCCGTGCCGGGCTAGGGCCGAACTTTTATGTTTTACACGGGACGGGACGGGGCGGGGCAGGCCGTTCCCGGTCCTGGAAATTTCGGCCCGTGCAGACCTCTAATTCTCTAATACCATTTTTATGTTTTACATAGAAGAATGAACAAATCTGTATTCTTTAATATTCAACTATAGTAAAACCTCTGACCCGACCAGATGCAGGATTCTAAATGGTATAAGACTAAAAATCTAATCTTTAAATATACTTTAAAATTAGTTGCGGTTTCAAAAGTTCCACTTATAACGATACACCTTGTTTTACGCAAGTGGCCATCTGCCTTTAGTTTATCAGCAGTTATTATTTTGAAAATTTTCCCGTCTAACATAGTGCATCGCGTATCACCACAATTAAATTATTCACTTGGTACATTAGACAGGAAGGACTATTTAGCGTTTTGCTGCGTATTCTATTTTTAAAATACAGTAAAAATATAATGCAGTTTGCTATTTCGAAGACTCGTGAAAGGATGACTAAAGACAAAACAGACATGCACACATTTTGCTTTTGTGAAACTTTGATCTGCGGTTTATATCGATCGGCTTTTAACGGGAAAAAATATTCTCCACATTCTTTTTAAACAAGTGGGTAAGTGTGATCATAGATCGCACAAAGGGTTTTGTTTAATATTCCTTTCAAAACGTCCAGTACATTTATCGCCATGGAACATCTAAATTTTGGCAAACCCTTCCTAAACTATCGTAAAGCTTCAAACAGATTCACCTTGTTATATTTCCTAATTTTGTTCGTGCCACCTCCCCCCCCTTCGAAATGCTACGATATATCACATGACGGGTATCTGCCAAATTTAGAAAAGTGCCCCGTTTGGGGGGGGGGGGTGAAGTGGGGTAATGGTCACCATGATTTTTGACGCGGCCTGATGTTTAAAATTTTTGTTACTTTTTATAAGCTATACTAAAGTTTCAAACAGATCGTCCAGCTATATTTCCTAATTTTGTTCGCGCTCCTCCCTCAACCTCCCCCCTCGAAATGCGACACGCCATTCTTCTTTATACTTCATTATAATTTAAACTTTAAATACTTTATAACAAAACAGATCGAATTGTTAGATTTCCTACTTTAAATAAAATCGCGGTCTGTTAGTTCCACATTCTACCACCAGGGAGCGCACTCTATTCTTAACAAAAGCGTATCTGAACGAAACTCCTTTACTCAACCTATCAGTAGATATGTTACTCGAGGGGGTGGCGGTCTTCAGCAAGAATTTAAGATAATTGTTGAAATTACCATTCGGAAATAGTGGTAATTTAACTTTTGACATATTTATATTTAATAAGTACCATGTATCTGAGGACTCCGTAAAAAAAAAAATGCACCTGAAATGGTATGAAACAAAAAATAAATATTTTGCCTCTCCCCTTCTCTCCACCTGCCCGAAATTTCACGCGCCATTATTTATAAACTTTTTCTTATATATTATAAACTATGTTAAAGTTTCAAACAGATCACCTTGTTAGATTTCCTACTTTAAATGAAATCGCGGTCTGTTAGTTCCACATTCCACCACGAGGGAGCGCACTCTATTCTTAACAAAACTGTATCTGAACGTAACTCCGTTAAACAACCTAACAGGAGATATGCTAGTCGAGGGGGTGGCGGTCTTAACCAAGAATTTATTATATTTGCTGAAATTATTATTCGAAAATAGTGGTATTAATACTTCTGACATTTTTATCTGGCATAAGTAACATTTATGCTGTATTTTTAAAAATCGGACACCCTTCAGAAGTATACTGCAATGAAACATCCGGTAACTGCCTTGTAAAATAAGTATATAATAGAAATAAATCAATTAGTGAAATTAGCGCCCCTCCCCCCCTACCCGAAATTTCACGCGCCATTTTTATAAACTTTTTCTTATGTGTTATAAACTATCTTTAAGTTTCAAACAGATCGCCTTGTTATATTTCCTAATTTTAACAAAATCGCGTTATGTCAGTTCCACATTCCACCACCAGGGAGCGCACTCTATTCTTAACAAAACTGTATCGGAAGGAAACTCCGTTAAACAACCTATAAGTAGATATGTTATTCGAGGTGGTGGCGGTCTTAATAAGAAATTAAGATATTTGCTGAAATTACTATTCGGAAATAGTGGTAACTAAACTTTAGACAATTTTATATTAAATAAGTAACATATACCTCAGGACTCCCTCAAAAAAAGCACCTAAAACGGTCAGAAACACTAACTTTTTAAACAGAGATCTAGCGCCTCCCCCCCCCCTTCCCCGGAATTTCACGTGCCATTCTTTTTTACACTTTATCTTATGTGTTATAAAATATCTTAAAGTTTCAAACAGATCGACTTGTTAGATTTCCTAATTTTAACAAAATCGCGTTATGTTAGTTCCACATTCCACCACCAGGGAATGCACTGTATTCTTAACAAAAGCATATCTGAACGAAACTCCTTTACGCAATCTTTCCGTAGATACATGGGCCCGGATGGTGGCGGTCTGCGGTAACAAACGCTAAGATTTTAAAAATAATTCTAGCTCCCCCCCCCCCCCCCCTCGAAATATCACACTCCATTCTTTTTTACACCTTTTCTTATGTGTTATAAACTATCTTAAAGTTTCAAACAAATCGGGTGGCGGTCTTAACCAAAAATTTAAGATATTTCCTGAAATTACTATTTGAAAATAGTGGTATGAATACTTGTAAACTTTCTGATGATGAATGAGTTATACTTATCTCATAGCGCTGTTCAAATATCCCACGCAAATTATTAGATTTTCGAAGCACGTTAGTCTTTATCATAATAATATTTGTCATGTTGACTAACTGGTATATTTAATTAAAAGTAGTTCCCTCCCTCCCCCTTTTCCATTGACACAAACCTAACAAAATAAAATTATGCGATAGCGGGCGAAGCACGCTTTTCAATTTCGCCTGAAGAATGCATCTCATTTTACATCAGCCTCGCACGGACTGAAATAATCCGATAGCGGGCGAAGCGCGCTAGTCTTTGTCATACTATCTGTAATGCGAACTTTCCTAATTTTAACAAAATCGCTTTATGTTAGTTCCACATTCCACCACCAGGGAGCGCAAACTATTCATAGCAAAAGTGCATCAGAACGAAACTCTTTTGGGATATTTAATCAAAAGTATTTCCCTCCCCCCCCCCTTTCCATTTACTCAAACCTTACAAATACAAATTATACGATAGCGGCCGAAGCACGCTAGTCTCCCCTCGAAATATCACACTCCATTCTTTTTTACGATTTTTCTTATGCGTTATAAACTATTTTAAAGTTTCAACCAGATCGAGTGGCGATCTCAACCAATAATTTAAGATATTTGCAGAAATTACTATTCGAAAATAGTGGTATGAGTACTTACAAACTTTCTTATAATGAATAAGTTATACTTGTCTCATAGAGCGGATAAAACCTCACGCAAATTGTTAGATTTCCCAATTTAAATAATTTCATGGTTAAAAAAGCACGTGCCTCCATTTTATTCTATTCATTAGATAGAAATGAAACAGATTAATTAAATAATAATTAATATCTCAGCTTCTAATTGAGTTATCGCTTTGAATTGGGTATGTATGAAATCTGCGAGAGATTTCCCGTCCGGATGGCAAAAAATTTTATCAAAAAATTTAATATTTAAAAAGTTAAAATTTCGTATTAACATATTCCACTACGGAAAACCACAAGGTCGCCGTCATGTCTGAAGTTGAGCACACCTGCTTTCGCGCCGTTGGAGAAAGTTCATTTGAATCTGCGTTAAAAAGGTGGATTGGTTAATTTTAGAAGTTAATTAGCCCGTAATTCAGTTAATTACCAACTTTCTCAAAATTTTATGATTTGTTGTTTGATGTGAGGTGTTCAGCTATAAGTACCCAAAATTTCAAATCTCCAACATGTATAGTTTCTGAGAACGGGCTCTGTGACGGACAGACGGACAGACAGACAGACAGACAGACAGAGGAGTGAGACGAATAGGGTTTCGTCAGATGAACGAAACCCTAAAAAGCGGGTCAACCCGAACCCGACCCGCAAGAGTAAAAAAGCCAACCCGAAACCGACCCGAACCCGAAACAATAAAAGCCAACCCGACCCGAACCCGAACCGCACTAAAAAAATAAAGTCGACCCGACCCGAACCGAACAGCGGGTCGGGTCGGGTTCGGGTAAAAGCGGGTAACCCGACCCGATGCAGGACTCTAGTCGGATGGCTGCAATAAACTGCAACAGTGAAAGATTTTAAAGGCTGAAACGTAGAAATTAAATCATAAATAAAAAATGAGCAGTGTAATACCTTTTTTAAAAGTATGCTTTTATCAATTATAAACGCATTTTTATTAGCCCCCGGTATGCAATTTCTTTCTCCCACGTATTACCTTCAAAAAATAACGTTACGTTATTTAAGCCAGCCGTAAAACAAAGCAAATGTATCACTGTACGGAATAATCTCTAAGGCCATTTTTTAAACTTCTAAGCATCGCACATTTTCAATTTTTATACGGTCGTATTTGGAAGAAAAAAAAAGTACTTTTAAATGCAATTTGTTTGAAAACTGCATCTCCAGTTATTTTTGAGATATTAATTTTTTTCAAGTTTTTGGCACCATTTGTTTAATGTTGGCAACTCAAGTACCCCATTTCTGTAGAAAGTAAAGGGAAAATAGTTGAAAAATAGCAATTATATCTTTTTGTTGCCATACTCTCATAAAAACTGAAAAAAAAATGTAATTAAAATACATACTATTTTGAAAAAATTCAAATGAATGATTTCTGATAAAACATGGAGCTATTATAAAATAAATTTAATTTTAAGTATCTATAGTAATATTACAATCAGATGAAGGCATGTGAATCATGAAATAGCCGATTTATTTATTTTTGTCTGGTTTCTTGAATGATGAAATCTCTTTTTTTTAAATTGATGTATTATTCAGGGATAGCCACGTCCTATGCATATTTTACTGTAGATGTTGCTTAAGATTTGATCGTAAATAAGGAATTCTTTAGCAGATGTTGATGACGTCATTTTATATAAAATAAAAGCCCGTGTTTTGAGTCTTAAAACTGAACTATTTATATTTATATGCATATATATATATATATATATATATTTTCCATCGGGGGCGACACTAAATTCTGAAAAAGTAGAATTCCTGTT
Source organism: Maratus speciosus (assembly GCA_963932465.1). NCBI lineage: Eukaryota > Metazoa > Arthropoda > Arachnida > Araneae > Salticidae > Maratus > Maratus speciosus. The sequence continues at coordinate 212,124 of CAWVRF010001504.1, read as the reverse complement.
TTCTAATATTTTCTTTTTCGTTGCCCTGCGTTAAACCAGAAACAGCGTAAAAAAAAAGGAGTGAATTTTCATAATTGAGTTTGGCCAGGCCAAATTAACATATTGTAATTGTAAAGGAAATCTTGAAGGGAAAACAAGAAATGCATAGTCACAAAAATTAAGTATGAGAGATGATCATTGAAAGTTTATAATTTTTTTTTTTTTAAATAATTTTACTTTTATGCTTACATTCTTTCTGTCTTATTTGAGCGATTGTACAACATACAATAAGGAGACGCGACAAAGTGATTGTCTCCAACTGAGTTTTAAGGGTGTTGGTCAACAGGTTTCCAATTCAACTCACCAATAATAAACCTTAAACCTACGGTCCTAATATGCATTCTGTATTCTTAAAATATCTCAACAGGAAATTAATATCTTTAATTTATTTTTTTCGTATACTTTTCTTATATGATGTATCTTTTTTAACACTTTCCAACAAAGTTGAAAAGTGTTTATGCATTCGGTTTGTCTGTCCGTCCACGCTCTAACTCCCGTACATATACTCGGATTTTCATGCAATTGATCAAGGTTGTTTAGGGTCACCAAAGCAATGTTTAGTATTGTATATGAAGTATCTAGGATTAATAGTTCATTTACAGGGGCACTCAAAAGTGTTCCATTACATTATGGTATATGGGGAAAAATCGTTTGCAGAGCATTTTAATGACATTAAGCTATTTCAAACGCATTGAAACTGATATAAATCACTGCATTTCACGACGATTACGTTAGAACAAGGCATTCATAGCATTTTTTATTCATTTACAGGGACACACAAAAGAAATCGGTTACAGCGCTCTGTCTTTGAGTAATAATGACTGGAGTGTACGGTTTAAAATTCGGTATGCGCTTTTAAATTTAATTAATTTTTTGCATGTTACTCGTCATATATAAAATCTATATCTTATATACAGGGTTGCACAAACGTATTCACGTACCAGGACATTATTATTAGAGGAAATTGCTGAAGGGAAATTTTCAACTGAAGTACATGTATTTCTTAAGTGAACTAGTTTTTGGCACGCGTGTAATTAATAGATACAAATCTATATATCCTATACAGGGCTGCTGAAAAAATTCGGATAAATTTCCGATTGTAGATGGGGACAGCTTACATTGGGTTTTAAAATTGTTATGAGTTTTCATATGATTGAATTAGACGTAATATTTTAAATTTTTAAACGGTGCAGTTTTGTTACATTATTCTGAACGTATTGGAAAGTGTTTTACAATCTATGCTTGACGCAAGATTTTTCCTTTCTTGTTATCTTTTATTTAACTCAACTTGGTTTTTATATGTATCCACAGATACATAATTGTAATCGATTTTTGAATGACTTCCTGATATGCTACAGTTATAAAAATTACGATGCCAGGTGTGTTTCCAATGACAATATAACATTCAATATTTTCGGAACTTAATAATAAATTAATACATTAATTTTAAGGTATTTTTTCGTTAGCCCACCAAAGGTGATACATCGCCAAATATTCTCTATAACTCGTACAATTGTATGCAAGTTAAGACAACAAGGGATTTAATGATGCGCCCATAAACGCTCGCCAAAATAGTCCAAATTGCTGTGAAACTGCAACAGTGAAACATTTTACAGGCTAAAACGTAGAAAATAAGTTATAAGTAAAAAATGGAGTTTAATATTTTTAGAAAACGGGCTTTTATCAATTATTAATTTAATATCGATTAATCTACAATAAGATGTCGATAAATCAATTTAGAAATTCTAAAAAGATAGTTTTTTAAAATATTTCACTTTTTCTTTGCTGTTGCCCTATTTTAAAAAGAAACAGAGGATATATATAATTTTATATTTTTAATAAATCCACTTGCTTGCACTTTCTACCAAACATTAAATAAAAGCAATGAATTTTTCACAATCGAGTTCGGTGCCCACGCCAAATTAATTCATACAATTATAAATATTTATGGTCAAAGGTGTGTTTCCGATGCCAACACAGCATTTTAATATTTTAAAACTTAACTAGCCGCCTTTGGTGACCTGTTTGGTCTCCTTTAAAATTTATGCTTGGGAAAGTATGCTAAGAATTGTATCATGTTACTTTTATTCATAATTTAATTTACTTGGACTCCCTTAAATATAATTAATACAATCCTTTAAACTAATGTTAGTTTTTGTTGCATTAAAATACTTCAAATTTGTTGATTTTCTATAAGCAAGTAAACCCTATTGGTTTAAAATGAAGTCTGTGGGAATATGGCGAATTTTTAGAGATATCGCCAAGTTGGCGTCACTTTTGGTGACCAGTTTTGGTCGCCAAATTTGACGATATATCGTCAAGTTGACGACAGAACAGGGTCCCCCGTATGGTAAACCCCCTTATAGGTATGGAGATGCATTAAGTGCTGTTCAATAACCAATGAGATGCGTTTCATTCGGAGATTGCCATTAAACAATTAACAAATAATCGCGATTTCTGTGACACATACGATAGCGTAAGATATATACTGAGGTGCCAAGTTTCAATGAATGTTATCAGTAACCAGAGTTCGGAGTGATTCTGCATACAAAAATGGGGGCGAAATTAGCGTTTTTGCTGAGACCCATTGACGAAATTCCCGCTTTTTCGATCTTTTGACTTAAATTTCGCTTTGTCCTCGATCTTTTGACGAAAATCGCGCTTTTTACGGGACTCTTTGACGAAAATCGTGCTTTTTCCGCGATCTTTTGACTAAAATCGCGCTTTTCCCGCGATCTTTTGACATAAATCGCGCTTTGTCCGCGATTTTTTGACGAAATCGCGCTTTGTTCGCGATCTTTTGACGAAATTTTCGCTTTTTCCGCGATCTTTTGACTAAAGTCGCGCTTTTCTCGCGATCTTTTGTCTAAAGTCGCGCTTTTCCCGCGATCTTTTGACTACAGTCGCGCTTTTCCCGCGATCTTTTGACATACATCGCGCTTTGTCCGCGATTTTTTGACAAAATTCGCGCTTTGTCCGCGATCTTTTGACGAAATTCGCGCTTTTTAGGGTTCCGTACTTAAAAAGTAAAAACGGAACGATTATAAGATCACTCTTGTGTCTGTCCGTCTGTCTGTCACAGCCATTTTAATCGTAAACTATAAAACGTGGAAAGTTCAAATTTGGGGAAGTAATAAAGACCATTGACCCATATATTTTCAGATTAATTAACATTCATAAATATATTTAGTAAAAAAGTAGAGCGGCTAATTATGCTACTTGAAAAAAAAATCTTTTCTTTGTATATCATGTGGGGTATCCTGTGAAAGCTTTTGTAACGCTGAACTCAAAAATACATTCCTTTTAATTTTAGGTATTATATTTTCAAAGATATTGTTGAAAATGTAGCGCAAAAATATGTCCCCCCCCCCCCATCTAATTCCGAATCTACTGAAACTAAAATTGAAAAAATTAGAGGTAGTAGACGTTAATATAAACCTTGCCGGAAAATTATAGCGATTACCCTATGTCACATAGTTTTTGAGTAATTAGCATTTTTCAGTTATACACAAATTTCGATTTACGGGCATTCAGAAAAATTGTTGAGCATCGCTGAATATACCTATCGTTGCAGAAGAATAAAAGCATTGTTGATAATGATTTTCGAAAAAAAAATTATTGGTAATTAGCTGAGATATTAACTCTTAAAGGTACGGTCAGTTTGGACATACACAAGGACATCAGGGCGGCGTACTCTATGCCTAGTTAACGACTTTTAATAATATATATGTGTAATGTAATGTCCAGTAACAGTATAAAAGCAATAAACGTCAAATTGTTAAAAACATACTAATTTAAGGGGTCTCGGGACTCTAAAAAGTGGAAAGAAATGAAAAAAAGACCATTTTCAACATTTAATGTCTTAAAATGTATATGATTTTAAAACACAATTTTAATTGGAATGAAAGATATAAGTATGTTCTTTCGTTTCATGTATTTAAAAAATTGCAAGATACAGAATTAGTATTTATAGGGGGCTCGAAACTGTCAGACATTTGTCGAACAAAAAATTGGCATAACAGTTTACGCACAGGATTACAAAATAAATATTGCAACTAGAATGAAAATTTTGGTGCTTACTTATACTTCAGATTGTAATAATTTCCCTGAACTTAAATAAATTTGTATTTAAAGCATTTTTTATATTTTTAATGCAATGCTGCATTTAGCTAGTACAAAATTTTGAAAATTTCAACAGTAAAATCACCTAAAAAAATATTTTTTTGAACAATAAAAAGGAAATTTTAGGTTCAGTTTATACAGAATAACATGGAATATATGTTTTGAAAATTTCCTGAAAAAATTTTCAGAAGTTTTTGAGGTATCCTGTGCGTTATACCCAAAAACGCCATTTGGAAAATAATGACTTTAAAGTTTCGGAAACGCCGCTTCAGCTATTGAGCGGGTATAATTCTAAAAGCCAAAACTTCTGTTCTAATGGCAATTTCAAGGAAACAATTATATCAAGATATTCAGAAAAAATAGGAGTTCAACATCTAAAAAATTTAAAATTTCTTAAATTTTGAAGCTTTAACCCCTTAACCTACAAATGATGGGCATAGCCCGCGTACGATGATCGAGCCAAATGTAAATTCTTCTTACCACTAAAATTTCACAGTAAATATAGTTTAATCATCGAAATTCCATGATTAAACAAGGCGAAAATCTCTATTAAATTTTAGTGGTAGCTATGGATTTGCCAAACCGTGGAGCTGTTAAAAGTAAATCGTAGGTTAAGGGGTTAAGAGTCCTGCGATCACTTAATCCTTTCCGGCACGGAGTAATTCTATTTATAAGCTTATGAAATAATGAACTGACACCAGAATTTATAAACGAATTTATTAGAAAATGCGAACTTGCTTATTTTCACGTACATGATAAAAGGAAAATTTTAATTAAATATTCTTGGTGCCATTTGTCTGTTTTGGAATTAAAATTAGGTGTCCGTTTTTTAAGGGCATCGCCCTCGAAATATTTAATTAGAATGAATCGCATAAATACTGTGAGATTCGCGATAGTTTGCATTGATTGTATCTCTCAATACGCCTCGAGTGACTTTAAAAGTTAATTAAACACCTATCTGGAAAAACGCGGCACTGACCAAGGCGGCGTTGCAACTTTGAGATCTCAATTCGAAGCGCGCTTAGCACAATGCCAAATTTAAACTTTGAACAAAGTTTTGTTTTAGATACACTGTAGAAATAAAAGTTATTACTACGCTGAATTTAGTTTCATGAAATGCCAAATGAAGTTTAACTATGCACTGCCTTTATTGTCAGTACCGAATTAAGTTCATCATAAACAGATTAGGATAATATTAAAAAAAAAGAGCTATACGAAAAGCTATATTTGATATTGTTCCATATATCTCTTTGAACTTTCATGGTATACCCGATTACACTTTTATACATACAGTTATACCCAACCCTACGTTATATAGTTTTTTAAAAAGTCTTAGTATTCTTTTAGCAACTTTTTTTTTCATAATACAATTAGAAATTCATATATTTATTCTACTTAACCCTCTGTATGCGAGTAATGCTCGCACTTGACCGTTTATTTCGCGATCTTTTGACTAAAGCCGCGCTTTTTCCGTGATCTTTTGACTAAAGTCGCGCTTTTTCCGTGATCTTTTGACTAAGGGCGCGCTTTTTCCGCGATCTTTTGACTAAAGACGCGCTTTTTGCGCGATCTCGTCACTAAAGTCGGGCTTTTTCCGCGATCTCTTGACTAAAGTCGAGCTTTTTTCTGCCACCCTTTGGCGAAATTCGCGCTTTTTCCGCCACCTTTTGACGATATTTGCACTTTTTCCACCACTCTTCGACGAAATTCGCGCTTTTTCCTCAACCCTTTGACGAAATTAGCTTTTTTTACGCGATCCTTTGACGAAATTAGCTTTTTTGCACGACCTTTTGACTAAAATCGCGCCTTGTCCCCTATCTTTTGACGAAATTCGCGCTCTTTACGCAACCTTTGACGAAATTAGTATTTTTTTTACAATCGTCTGTCGAAATTCGCTTTTTTCCGCGATACTCTGTTCGAAATTTGCGTTTTTTCAAGCGATCCTTCACAAAATTTGCGCTTTTTCAAGCGATCCTATGACGAAATTCGCGTTTTTTTTTCGCCGTAATTTTTAACCGATGTTCGTAATGCCGTAATTTTGTTGCTTATCCGTAATAATTACGGACAAAACGTAATACTTGGCACCTCTGTAGATAGATTATAAATTATTACTATTATTTATAACTCAACCATACTGGTTGGTAAAATGATTTGGAACTAAATTTTTCCATCTTAGCGAAAAAATATCCAATGGGGCTTGAACCCAGTCAAGGATTCTGAGTTCGATTCCCGGCTTGGTCATTTTTTTCCTCAGTTGGAAAGATTGAGTTCTTATGATAACTTTACCAATTGGTATGACTTAGTTAAAAATAATAGTGTATCTATCTACGTACACATCGTTAAACTGGAGTTTCATTACGGGCGGCTTATTCTGTTGAGCTGTCTACATAGCAGACCAGATGTTATCGCCAATAAGATTATCTGAGCGAAATATGCACGCCGTTATGTCCAGGTAGCTCAAACGGTAGAGCATTGACAATGTAAGTCAAGGGTTCTGGGTTCGAAACCCGGCTTGGGTATTTTTTCGCTCAGTTGGAAATATTCAATTCGTATAAATTAATTTTAAGGCACTTTTCTGTTAGCTCACCACAGATGATGAATAGGGAAGTATTCTTTTAGGTTACAGTTTTATACGAGTTACATTAACAATGAATTTAATGATTGAACTCACGCTCTCCAAAAAAGTCAATTTGTTGTAACGGTGTAATAAAGAAATATATTAAATTATTAAACAGCAAAAAAGAAAAGGAAATAAAATAAGAGCATAATAATTTAAAAAATATATGCTATTTTATCATTAACTAGTTTAATATTAATTAAATTATGGTTATATGGGGGGAAAAAATCAGAAAGCTTGAATAGATTGTGTAAATAAGGCTTTTTTTCGTGTTGCCATCTCTTAAAAAAAAAAAAAAAGCAACAGAGCAAAACGCTATACCAAGCATAAAACTAGTCGGATGTGCCAATCCCAAAACTTTCTTCTATCGCATACATGTTAATATACTTCAAATTTTGCTATACATTGCCACAATTAAATGACAGTCTATGCCCATCATGAGGATTTGAAATGTAATAGGTTCCTTGAATCGTGTATCGTGTGTTTTCATTTGAAAAGGGGATATAAGCATCGTCCCCCCCCCCCCCCAAAAAAAAAAAATCTTAGAATTTTGGCACTCACTCTATTAGACCTCTGCAACCAAAATTACCAATCCAAAGAGAATAAAAGCGACACCTGTTGGGCACTATACACCCATACCCAAGCCTAATAAGGATATATTTATGTGAAAGTGTGATTTGATTTACTACGCCAAACAATCTAACGCCCTTCCTTCCAAGCAAAATGAGACATGACGCTGCTGGCAATAAGCATGAAAAGTGTACAACCACGGCCAAACTCGATCCCTTATAAGGCAGGCGATCGAGTTTGGCCGTGGTACAACTTACGGCCAAAACGTGCAATTTGGTAATTCTCGGTTATATACATAATGATCAAAAGTCATACATAAAAAAAATAAACATCTTATGAAAGCACAACAGTTCACTTACTTCTTCTAAGTGTAAATCGTCCATTGATTCCATCGATCTTCTTATTATCGAAAAGCACGTGGAGTGGAATAGAAACACAAATACAAACACAGTGGGAGAAAGCACAGATAAGAAAAAAGAACAAGGCATGAACCTGTTTGCCTATGGGTGGGAAAGCGAACCAATAGTATGAGCTGTGAGGCGAACATTACAGTAAGAGTTTATTCAAAAAGTTCTTTCGTAGAGGGTTACAAAAAACAGGACCGTGGCTTCTAAATCGGGACATAAAATTAGAGTAAACCCTATGTAAACTAATCCTCTCTATAACGGACTTCTATCTGAAACGTAAAAATATCATTGTTCCGACCGTAGGATTACCATGCAGTTATGCATGGTTTAGCCTAGGGACCCGGTAAATAGTTTATCCACTTCTGGATAAAGAGGATTTTTTTATCCGGTCCCTTGAAATTACGTCTTACCAGACTTTAATATTCTAAATAAACACAACTATCTCCTACAGTAAAACCGATGAAAGAGGAGTCATTATGGACTGAAACAAAATTCCAATATAGCAGGCATAATTGCATAATATTCCTACCGTAAGGATAATAAAATTTTTCGTTTTAAAACAGAATTCCGCCAGAAGCATGTTCCGTTTACACACGGTTTACTGAACCAAGCACGGTAAAATTTGCCAAACCGGAATCGTTAGGAAGAGCAAAAACTTCTGTTTTAGATAGACCAATGACCAATGCAGACAACTTGAGTAACTACGCAGGTCGCATTGTCTGAGTTTAACTTCCCTTCCAGGGCTCGAAATGGAAAAATTCACGAACCGGAACGCTATTTTAAAATTATTGTTGACTAAATTTTTTTGGAAAGTACAGCAAAATTTATTTTTAATCGTACAAAAACAATTTAAAAAATGCATGCAAGATTCTAAATAATAATTTTGAAAAAGTTACAGAGAACACAATAAGCTATATATCTGTACTAATAAAATGAAGTTTCGCTCTGTCTGTGTGTGCAGGGCCCGCTTAAGACTTAGACGAAAGGTAAGCCCAACCTCTCACAGGGGGCCCCCTATTACTCTACCAATTGCTCAATTGCATTTTTATTTACTAAATCCGTTTTTCATATACTTAAATAATTTGAAATTTAACCATCAAAGTTTCGAGTAAATAACACTTTCAATATTATACTAAAACTAACTACCTACATAAATATGAACAAGTATTTCATTATATACATAATTATACATAACCAATTAATTTTGTAAATGTCAAATATTGAACTACAGTTGATAATATTTCAACTTCAAATATCTTTTGTGATTTACAAATTGCCACATAGTAAGAATAAAAAAATGCATTTTTTAGCCTGATTGAATTTCTTTTTTTCTAAAAATTAGTTTTGAAAGTAAATTCGGGGGCCCCTTTTTATTTCAGTGGGTAAGCACGGGCTTCACTGGCCTATTCGGTAAATAGGCTCTCTGTGTGTGTGCCTGTCTGCGATCGCTAAAGAAGTCTACCACACGTCGTAGAAATCTGAAAATAGGGTGAGGATAGTCCAAGACAGGTCCTGATGCACCTGAAGCTCAGATATTTAGTTTTTTAAGGCCCGGCCCCCTGGCCTCTTTTAGATTCTTATGCCCTAAATTGTTAATAACATGCCCCTTTTTATCCAATCTGCCCAATTCCCCATTCAGTTATTCCCCATTTCTACATTCCAGTTAAGACCTTGGGCCCGGTACAGGCCCCTTGAAGTTTTTGCGCTCTAAATTGTTAATAAATTCCCCCTTTTAATCCGATCTTCGTTTTTCTGGCCCGTTTTCAAGTTATTCTCCCGTATCTACATTCCAGTTAAGACCTTAGGGACCCCTAGGGCCCTGTCCGGTGACTCTTGGACATTGTAATGTGAACATGAAGCCTCATCATTTTCTTAAGGATTTCCTTCAATTTTTTGCACATTTCTTTAATCTTTTATGCCCCGGCGGTACTTTAAAGTGCCATTAAAATAGCTTGTTATAAAATTTGTTTAATACATCGATTATTAGTAATACAGTTTAGAATGAGTTATAGATACTTTACTTTACCTTATTCCAAAAGCATTATTGATTGCTCAAAACATAAATAGTTTTAAAAGGATGATTTATTTTGCCTTTGCATCTTTTCAGCTTTCTTGACGTTCAAAGATTAGGGGGGGGGGGGGGGGGGGGTTAAGTTTCAATTTGCATTGTAAGAACATTGTATTTGTACATTTCCTAATTCTACAAAATACTTGAAGTAAATATTTTAAATGAAAGATTTGAGTAGAGTTATAAATATTGTACAAAATCCCTATAAATTAAAATTTAATTGGCAAAATCCTTCAAAAAGTTATTAAATGATTGTGTAAGTCTTCTAATGTTCAAAAATTCACGAAAACTGCTTTAGAAGTTGAAATTTTTATGAATTCATAATTTGGGACATAAAGGGTTAAAATTTTATTCTAATGATTGATAAATATTGTACAAAATCCCTTTAAATTAAAATTTAATTAATTAATTTTAATTGGCAAAATCCTTCAAAAAGTTGTTAAATGATTGTGTAAATCTTCTAATGTTCAAAAATTCACGAAAACTGCTTTAGAAGATGAAATTTTCATGAAATCATAATTTGGGACATAAAGGGTTAAAATTTTATTCTAATGATTACTTCATACCCGATTCTTAATTTCGACTAATTGAAGATCTAAAGCGCTAATTACTGAGACCTTTTAATCTGTTTTCATGTTAGGGCCCTGCCCTCAACTATCAGTTGGTCCCTTTTATGTCCCGTATTATAGATCCCTTAAAAGTAGTTCTATTCACTAGCATTTTTTTTCTAACAACTTCTTAGGTACTGCAGCTACTAGATGAAAGACAAAAAAATTTCTTAGACCTTCAGCTACCACCAATTTTGAATATTAATCGCCTTCTTGAGACGCTTGGTACAGCTTCTTTAAAAATGATCCGATTCTCTTGCAATTTTCTTTAACATAGATCTAGCTTCCTCCAGCTATCTTAAAAACTACTAAAAAACTTCCTTATACCTAACTACATTGCAGTAAAGACCATGGTTTCCTAAATCACAGTACAGGGCCTAAATTTTAGTTTTTGTGCCATAAATTGTTAATAAATTGACCCCCTTTAATCCAATCTTCGTTTTTGGGGCCCTTTCTCCATTTAGTTATTCTCCCGTTTCTACATTCCAGTCAAGACCCTGGACACTTAGCGCCAGGTCCGGGCTCCTTGAACTTTTTGTGCGCCATGCATTTTTTAGCCCCTAATTGTGTCACCCTCTCAACGCATAACTTTAAAACAGTTAAGTCTTGGACTCATCTACCAGGGCCAACATCCTCATATTTTTATTATACCTCCCTTAAAAAAGGTCCGATTCACTAGCTTTTTTTTAACGACTTCTTAGGCTCTCCAGCTACTACATGACAGACAAAAAAATTCCGCCAGCACCTTCCACCGATTGGAGGCGCATTATTTCCTCGAATTCTATGCACCTAATTTCAGCGGGAATTAGTTCATTCAACTTAGATTACGATTCAGCTACTTTCTGTATTATGAAAGTTTATCTTAGATTTCAATTACCAACATTTTCGAACATCAACGGTGCATTCTTTTATCGGGTTCTATAGGCCCCGATTACTACGGGGTTTGGCTGACGCTGCTTTAGGTAGCGGGAACCCAGGTTTTAGGTTCGCACGTAGGAGGTTTGTCGGGAACACACTAGCCGCTGCCGAAGGCAGTGGGGCCCCCGTGATGAGGTTCATTTAAAAGGTTTCCCAAAGATATAAAATCATAGAAACTGGAGTTTTGTTTAAGGTTGTTATAACAGATACCTAGCAACGCCGGGTGGGTCAGCTAGTATAAAATAATACGTTTCATTTAAATTATTCCAAATTTCCGGCATGTTCATTATGTCCCTATTTCTTAATCATCTCTATTATTTGTTTCTAGATAAATTCCTATAAACTTAAAACACGTATCCTAGTAATTATCTTATTCGAAATCTTAAGCTAAAAATTTTATTTTGAATCATTAATTTTATCAGTCCAGTCTATAATATTCTGAGAGAAGCTAGTTTTTATTTTCCACTGTTTTAAAAAAGCCATTTTGTTATTTTTATTTCCAATCTTTATTCCACGAATCTACACTGCTCAAAAAAATTAGAGGAGCAAACAAAAAAGTGAAGAGAACAGTGCAAGACAGCCATGTATGGGCATAAAATGAATAGTACACGTGTATCAATGCGCCATACAGAAAACTAGACGCAAAAAAATATTGTAAGGGAGCTTTTATTCTTTGAAAAGGTGGAAAGGATATGAAAAGATGATTTAGAGTAACAATTTGGTTAAATGTAAATGAAAAAAAAAATATTGTTTAGAAATGATGCAAGATTTTTAATAATGTGTGTGGTCTTCTCGAACAGCTAAGACTGTTGCACGCGTGTTTTCCATGGATGCGATGAGGTTATCGATAAGGCTTTGGGGAATACTGTTCCACTGCGCAAGAATTGCAATGTCCAAGTCCCAGACAGTAAAAAGAGGCCTTGGTCTTGCAGGAGTGCGTCGTCTTAGTATGTCCCAAATATGTTCGATCGGATTCAGCTCGGGAGAGCATGCTGGTCATCCCATACGCTGTATTGTTTCAGCTTCAAGCATGTTTTCCACAAGACGAGCTGTATGAGGTCTGGCATTATCGTGCATGGAAAAAAGAAATCACATATGCTGTGACATATATTACGACATGAGGTCTCAGTATCTCGTCTGTATAACTTCGGACCGTCAAAGTGCCATTCCGAATGATATGTAGGCTTGCACGTCCACCTATGCTGATTCCAGTCCATAGCATCAACCCACCTCGTCTGTAATGTGATCTTTCACGAACGAATGGGGGATTATTTTGAGTGCCTCTTTCTCTCAATGCCAAAGCACATCAGATGTCACATCCAGACTGAATCGGGACTCGTCTGTAAACAGAATTTGACTCCAACAACGTTGCCTCCAAACTCGATGTTTAGTTGCCCACCTTCTGTGGGCCGCACAGCTGTTTGAGATTAACGGAATGCAGACTATTGGATTATGTGCATAGAGACCACCCTGATGAAGTCTATTTCGGACTGTTTGGCTGGACACCCTTCGTCCTGTCTCCAAGAACAACTGTGTTTGCAGCAGAGTAGCATTGCCCGTTCCGTCTCGACGAGCTGTTAACAGGATTTATCAGTCATTATTTTCTGTGGCAACACATAGCCGACCTTGCACTTGTCGATGTCTACCATCCCATGTGTCTTAGAATCGATTCCGTAGCCTTACATTGAAACTTCTTGCGACCCCAACAGCGTCCGCTACACTTCGTTGTGTTTCCCCATATTCAACAGTTCCGATAACACGCCAAGCCATGGATTGCGTTAAATCACATTTTTGTGACATTTTCAAGTCACCTTTTCTCAAAACACTAGCTGAGCAATTGAATTTTAGAACTGAGACAGTGAAATAGACGTTTCTGCAAAATCCTGATTTCTGCACTTATCTCCTATTTCTAGTTTTTGACATCATAAACTTTAATTTGCATGTGAAATTTTCTTTATCTGTTTTCTACTACACTTTAAATTATGGATGTTTTGTTTTACGTTACTTAACGGTGTAAATATTTGCGTAATTTTGTTAAAACCATGTGCTCCCCTAATTGTTTTGAGCAGTGTAGTTTCCCGCGCATCTCGACGCTAGACTATTTACTTCAAAAACATTACGCTACTAGGTAAAGAACTTTTTCGCCTTAGACCATTCCCGTCTTGCTTCATTAGCTTAGTTGCTCATCTGAGGGCGTGTACTTTTCACTGATTCGTTTGTTGCATCCTACGTCGGTATTTGTTTTCCTCCGCGAGTTTAACAAAAAGCGCATGAATTGAATTCGGAGCTCAGATTCTGGCTTGTTTCAAGTGTTCTAGAAGATGTTTTCTGGTGTCTTTTAAAATCTCGTAGTATTCATATTGCTGTTTAAGATCTTACAGCATGATATAGAGATTCATGCCGAAGCCTGAAGGCTTCATGGAAGTATCATTGCAATGTGGGACTTGTTTTATATTTTTCTGAATGATGAATAAACATATTCGAATGACAAGCTAAGTTTTTCTTTTTGTGGAGAAATCCCCCGGATTCTTGAATCCGTTGCCTTGTTTGCACTTACGCCACGACCATATGAATTGATAATACGACTGCAAACAACCATATGAATTGATAATACGACTGCAAACGACCATATGAATTGATAATACGGCTGCAAACGACCATATCAATTGATAATACGACCGCAAACGACCGTATGAGTTGATAATATGACTGCAAACGACCACCATGTTTTCTTACTTGGAGATATACTTCCATGGGTCGAATAAATTCGCATCCCAAGCCACGATTGCACAACTAAAATGTTAGACTTGATAGTAGCTGTTAACAACAAACTTCACACAAGCCGGACAGGATATCATGACCTGTTCGTAAAAGAGTCGTTCGTCTAATCATCAGTGTGGACAGTGTCCACAGTGTCATCATCTCGACTCGACACAGTGTCATCCTCGATGACAGATAGCTAAGAATTTAGAAGCTACACATACACCTATTGTGACAACTAATGGATCAATCCCGAGTTGATTTATTTTTTTTTAAATAAAAATTTAGTTCTTTAGGAAACGGATTGTAAGCCAAGTTACGTAAGTTTCTTGAAAAGATTTTCTATTATTTATTTATTTATTTTGTTATATCTTACTCAGATTCTCTTATTTATATTTGTTGTTACTATTTATTAGAAAAAGAAATATTTACATTTGTTATTTAATTTGAAGTTTATTTTACATTGTTTATTATGTTTATACTGTGGTGCCTCAGATGAGGTAGCGTGACGTAATCTCGTCAGAGGCGTGATGACAAAGGTTTTAGTTAAGATGAAAATTAAAGGTTTTATTCTCGTAAAAACAACAAGAAATCTTGGCTAAATACAATGTCTACACTAACACAACAAATTACTTAAGAAGTTAGTTTGATGAAATAAAGTTTTTGTAAGGCAGGAATATCTAATAAAAGTCCTTGACCGGATAACAAATCATAGTCCAGATTAGTTAATTCAAGAGTCTCTGGGAAACACTATGGTCCCTTCTAAGTATAAATGTCCGTTAAAGGTGCGGACTAGCAGTACTCCGTGCGTTCAGCTTTTCCCGCTGATGCTCCCAGCTGTAGCTCAGCTGATCGGCTATTGTTGCCGTCGAGAGAAACAAATCTCCTCCCTTCTCGGAGCGACCTCCGAAAGATAATCCCGTGAAAAGCCTAGAGAGAAACTTTTCTCTCCTTCAGGTTGAAGAACCTCTTTTCCCGTTTAGCTTCTGCTGAACTCTTCTAAAAGTGATCTCATCTCCAGATCTCCTCAGAGATCTCGTATATATATCGTTATCTCGTATTATATCTCGTATATATCCTTAATTTTTCTCTCGGAAAACAATGCGAGTTTCCAACCTCCGCTGTCATTGGTTCGCCTGTCAAGATTCTTTTGACAGCTGACCTTCTAGTGGCTGGTCGGGGGCCCTTCCCCCTTTTTGCACACGAAACTCTCCTGTCAAAGTATGCAATGTCAAAAAGCACTTAACGGCATATTTCGGTTTTACAAAGTGGGAACCAGTGGTCCTCCTTTTATGTACTATGTTCCAAAGTGTCATCTTCGTAAGATCGATCGCACTGAAGTTATTTACTTTTAAGTTACCGGCAAACTCTGAGACTTAGACGAATTTTCTAGTGTCACTCCCGAATACATGGAGTTTCCATAGGCCGTGATTCTGTAGCATTTATGAGGGTTTTTATACGTGGAAACTGCGAAAAGGCTAAGTTTCCACAGTTCTATTGAATTCATATATAAATGAGTTATTCCTTCTTTATGTTAATGAGATCTAGACTTGTTAAAAGCTCTAGTGGTAAAATGAGCGAAAGTGAAGTAAAGATCATTCCTTTTGACCCAGAATCAGGGATGAATATGCAAGCTTGGATAACACATTTTGACAAAAAATGCCTTTCAAAAGAAAGATGAAAATTGGAAAATTAAAAATACTCCTAACTTTTTGAAGGAGAAGCTTTAAAGGTGTTTATTAACGAATGATTAACTTAGGTAAAATTGCTGAAATTCTTACTGAAAAGTTTATTAAAGTATGTATCCAAAGATGTTCTAATTTTGCTTCTCTGAAGTTAAATGATCTTAATGATTTGGAGAGTTATTTTAGAAAAAAAGATTAAAATAGGTAGACAACTTCATTTAAGTGAAACCATTATAGTACAGGGCTGGACAGAGGGTCTAAAGCAAGAGTACCAGAATTGCATGATTAGTAATATCCTCCATAGACTGGTACAGAATGGCTAAATAACTAGTAGTAATTCCCACGTCTCATGTTAGCAATAGCAATACTAGAAATAATTCTCAGAATCGTAGATCATTCCAGCAGTATAATCATGCACCTAGACATTGGGTTCGCCCAAACCAGAATTTTCATATGCCAAATTCCAATTTTCATCCACAGAACAATTTTAATGCTCCAAATTCTAGATTTATTAGCCCTAGATTGCCTACTGCTCATTTTCAGAGAGATTACCCCAGTCGACCATGTCGAATGTGTATGAATAGTGGTATACAAGATGCTTATCACTGGGAGAGGAGTTGTATTTTCAATGCTGAACCTATGCAATCTTATGTTCCTCCCCCTAGCCAACCACAACAACCTGGTAGTAATAGTCGACATTTAATTGTTTCTGGATATGCAAATAACAGGGAATTACCTTGTGTTAAAGACACTCCACAATATCAATGTTACCTTTTAAATTTGTTAAATTATTAAATGCTTAAGTTATAAATATTCCATCTATTACTATTGGTCAAGCCAAAGGAACTGTTGTAATAAATCAATCTTGTAATTAATTTTTTAAAATAGGTAATGTGCAGAAATGCATTAGATTTCTGTTATGTAAAACTGATTTAAATTATGCCATACTAGCCTTACAAGAGCGTTCTAAGTTTAACTTGATTATTGATTGTGCTAAATGTAAAGTATTACAAGGAAACCTTGTTTTAAATCAATGTAAGAGCATATCCACATCCAGTGATAATTTAAGATTACTTCATTTTAATTTCAATGATAATTACCAGAGAGTGCAACTCGATTATGGAAATGTCATAGCTCCTCAGTCCTTTGATCAAATTAATGCTATATATATATATAAACTGGGTTTATGGCGTCAGATGCCGCCATCCGAAGAATCTACAAGAGTCTTTTTCCATTTTTTCCGATCAAGGTTTCATTCCTTTTCCAGACCTCTATCCATCATTAATTTTGCAATATCATCCATCCAGTTCTTTCGTGGTCATCCCCGTTTCCTTTTTTTTTATTTGTTTCATAATTGAATGTGATTTTGGGTAGTTTTTCATCATTCATTCTTTTAGCATGACCATACCAGATTAATTGCTTTTTTTTAATATAATCTAATATGGTTCCCTTTATTTTCATCATTTCCTTGATTCTGTCATTTCTTATTCTTTCTGTTCTTGATATCCTGCATGATCTTCTTAAGGCGAACATTTCTACTGCTGCTAATTTCTTTCTTTCTGTCTCCACAATTCTCCATCCTTCTGCTCCATATAACACTATGCTCTCTACAATAGACTTGTATATATTATACTTTCTTTTCCTAGAGATCTCCTTATTCCACCAAATAGAATTTAATAGTTTTACAGCATTTCTCCCCTGACAAATTCTGTATTTAATTTCCTGCGAGTCCCTTCCTTCTCTATTAATGTCTACACCTAAATATCTATAATGCTTACAGCTTCCTATTTTTATGTTATTATTTAGATTTAGGTCTGTCTCATTTCCTCTTATACGTAGGTATTGGGTCTTGCTGACGTTCATGTGAAGTCCCCATTTCTCATATTCTTCCTTAATTTTCCCCGTCATTTTCTCTAAATCATTTTTACTTTTTGCATTTATAACTTGGTCATCTGCGAATTGTAGAGAAAAAATTGACGTTCCATTCATATTAAGTACCATTCTTCTGCATTTCTCCTTCCACATTTTCAATCAGAGGCGTTGCGATGGGGGGTTATGGGAGGTGGAGCCTCCCCCTCCAATATATGTGAACTTGGGAAAATTGAGCTTAGAGTTGGGAATTTCCGGATTTTTGAAAGACTTTTTCTTTTTTTAAAAATAATAATGAAAAAAAAACATGACATTTTTATTGTTTTGCTTACTACCTTTCTGAGTTTTGTAACAGTAAGCAAGTTACCGTAGTTCTCGGCCTATAATCCGCGGATTATCTGTTAAAAAACCTCAAAAATTTTAAGTGCGGATTATCTGCTGAATTTTTTTTAAACAGGAGTTCAGGGCAGACATCCAGTTTCTACCGGCAGTCATAAAATTGTTTGTTTGTTTTATTGGACACATACATCAGACTTGTGTGCTTGACAACAAGGCCCGCTTATAAGTCATCGTCGATATACAGGGACGAGATAGCACAATGAAATTTACAACACACAGAATTTTTACATTCGGGAGCTCCACAAAGAGTGTGCAATGGAGCCAGCGAGAGTCGAACCCGACAAGCCTCCTACACTCTAAAGCGATTAGCAGCGTGGTGTCTTAACCACTCGGCCACGGAGGCCCCCAGCCATAAAATAAAAATGTAAACAGTTATCAAACGTTTGTCTGCTATCGAGCGTTCGAGGAGTAGCTTGTGATTGGTTCACATGTGACGTGTACGTGCTAGTGGGAGCGGCTTCCGATTATGATTTTATTTTTTTAGCCTTTTGGCAACATATTTCTATGAAGAACAAAGCGTTTCTCAACTCATCTCTTTCAAAAATTGCAATCTCAATCATTTATGAAATAGCTCCTCCCAAAATTACGGCGATTTTACTGATTACAATTATTGATATTACGATGCAACCAATGGGAATCCATCAAACATTAATCGAATTAATCATTATCGTATCGTAGTTTCATGGTTTTACTGCTGCCCTCTATGTATAGGATAATAAAATACAATTATGCCCTTGTAATTTATATTAAAAACCATAACGTATTTGATGGTATATCACGTTGAAAGTTATAATAATATCTAAGAGAAAGCCTGTTATTTAACACTGCAGAATTTACACAGAACGTTATTTAAAACGCAGAAGATGATTTAAAAACAGCAATTATTACAGAATTATCTGTATTCACAAGACATTCAATGTTTTAGATATAAGATTCAATGAAAAAATTTATTTGTATTTTTTAACTTGTAATTATTTTATTGTTATTTTTTTCAATTATTTTATTACAGTTATCATTTAAACAGAGCAACTAAATAAATAGGGAGGTGGTTTATTAGTAGTACTTTGGAATGTTGAAAACAATGAGTAATTCTCGTATAGTCCGGCGTATAATCCGCGGATTATCTGCCGAAATTTTTTAATAAGGGTTAAAAATTGCGGCTGCGGATTATACGCCGCCGCGGATTATAGGCCGGAAATTGCGGTAAATTATCAAAAGAAGTACAAAAAGCAGCCAGACTCAATTTGTCATTGTGTTTCTCTATACTACGAAACTATCTTTCCTACTGTTGTCTGTCCACAGTGTATCTAATCTACTTCCTTTATTTTACATTTACTGTATAGTTTGAAATTGTGTCCTTAACTATTCATTTAGGAATTGGATATCTTGTTATTTTCATACTCAATGATCCCAAGATGGGAAAATAGAAATGAATCTAGTTTTGATTTTAATTATTTAAATGAAATAAGTGTATTTAAACTTACATTAAATGAACTAATAATTATAATTTTTATGTTTTTACTTTCAGTATTTTCCATTGGAAATGATTATTTTCTTACGTATAAGTATCATTATCATTAAACACACATTGCACATATAATTTCAGTTGGAAAATAAAACAATTTGTTTCAAGTTGGGAAATTTTTTAATTCTCTCCCCCCCCCCCCCCCCCACACCCCGAAAAAATATTTGTAGCTACGTCCCTGTTTTCAATGCTTCTTCAACATAAATTTTAAAAAGTCCTTCCGGCCAGTGCCGGGAGGAAGAGGTAGCTTTCATATTCCTTATTTTAAAGAAGCCAACTTATATTATTCAAACACACGAAGCTCAATTAAGTGGAAACCGAATGTAGGAGATTCAATACTAATTTTTATCAATACTAAATCATTATGAATGAGAATTTCGCGAAATTAGTCAGCTTTATCCAAGCTGCTTTTATTTAAAGTTATATTTGGCTGCCAAATTCGGCGATTTCTTAAAGTGCCTGCCATTTTAAGACAACATGGTGGATGAGGCTAACCAATGAACTTGGTCGAGACCTTAGTAATTACTGTGCACATGCTCACTCACATCGGAATCGGTGATATATACGAGTGCTGTCGCAGGCAAAAAATCAGATTTTTCAAAATGTCACCCACGTTAGAAATTGAAACTGCTATATCTGAGCCATTTTTTAAGATAAAGACAAATAAAAAATGCTCCTGAATCCTTATATCAAGGTCAAATACTTAAGAAAGAAACCTTTTTTAATATCTAATTTTTTTCATCTCACTTTAAATATAATTTTTTTTTTAATTTAATGGCCGCCATTTTGAAACAAGATGGCTGATGAAGCTGGCCAGCGAACTTGGTCGAGATATTGATGTATACTATCCACATGTCTTCTTCCATCGAAATAGCCGAATACGTGTGGTATCGCGTGACAAATACAAGATCGTTTCAAAGTGTTAGCCATGATAGAAATTCAAAGTGCTATAATTCAACCACTTTTTAAGATATAAACAAAAGAACAAATTTTCAGAAACAAAAACTGCTCCAGAATCTTTGTATCAAGGCCAAACACATAAAAAAATCTTTTTCATTTTCCAATTTTTTAATACCTCAATTTAAATTTTAAATAACATTTTTTTTAATGGCAACCCTTTTGAAACAAGATGGCGAATGATGCTGGCCAACGAACTCGGTCGAGACATTGGTATGTACTATGTACAGACCAAGTTACATTCAAATCGGTTCATAAATACGCCTGTTATCGCGTGACAAAAATCAGGTCGTTTTAAAATGTCAGCCACAATAGAAATTCAAAATGTTATAACTCAGCCATTTTTTTAGATATAGACGAAACAAAGCTGTTCCGGAATCTTCGTATTAAGGTCAAACACATACAAAAAAATTTTTTTTCATTTTCCAATTTTTTGGTATCTAATTTTAAATTTAATTTTTTTAAATGGCCGCCATTTTGAAACAAGATGGTGGATGAAGCTGGCCAACGAACTCGGTTGAGTTATTTGTATGTACTATGTACACACCAAGGTACATCCAAATCGGTTCATAAATACGTCTGTTATCACGTGGCAAAAATCAGGGCGTTTCAAAATGTCAGCCACGCTAGAAATTCAAAATGCTATAACTCAGCCATTTTTTAAGATATAGACGAAACAAAAACTGCTACGGAATCTTTGTATAAAGGTCAAATACATAAGAAAAAATATTTTTCCATTTTCAATTTTTTGGTACCACATTTCAAATTTTAAATCTTTTAAATGGCCGCCATTTTGAAACAAAATGGCGGATGAAGCTGGCCAACGAACTCGGTCGAGACATTGGTATTTACTATGTACACACCGAATTACATCCAAATCGGTTCATAAATACGAGAGTTAGAGTGTGACATAGGTCAGATATATATATATATATATATATATATCAATTTTGAACGGAGGGTGGCTTCGGGGTCTGGGGGTCATGATCGATGAAAATATACTAAAATTTTTTGAAATCGCTTTCCTCCGAACGGCTGCAATAGGTAGCTTTTTGTAAAGAAAGCTACCTAAAAGTGTTGGGGGGATGCAACATCCCTGTCTGAGTCCTTTATCTGTTATAAAACCTTTTGATAATCTTTGGCCTATTAGGTAGCTTTCATTACAAAAAGCTACCTATTGCAGCCGTTCGGAGGAAAGCGATTTCAAAAAATTTTGGTATATTTTCATCGATCATGACCCCCAGACCCCGAAACCACCCTCCGTTCAAAAGTTGATATATATATATATATATATATATATATATATATATATCTGACCTTTGTCATACAGTAACTCTCGAATTTATGAACCGATTTGGATGTAATTCGGTATGTACATAGTACATACCAATGTCTCGACCGAGTTCGTTGGCCAGCTTCATCCGTCATTTTGTTTCAAAATGGCGGCCATTTAAAAATTTTTAAAAACATTTAAATTTGAAATGTGGTACCAAAGAATTGAAAATGGAAAAATATTTTTTTCTTATGTATTTGACCTTTATACAAAGATTCCGGAGCAGTTTTTGTTTCGTCTATATCTTAAAAAATGGCTGAGTTATAGCATTTTGAATTTCTAGCGTGGCTGACATTTTGAAACGTCCTGAATTTTGTCACGCGTTAAAAGGCGCATTTATGAACCGATTTGGATGTAACTTAGTTTGTACACAGTACATACTAATGTCTCGACCGAGTTCGTTGGCCAGCTTCATCCGCCATCTTGTTTAAAAATGGCAGCCATTTAAATTTTTAAGAAAATTTTAAATTTGAAATGTTTTACCAAAAAATTGAAAATTGAGAAAAATATTTTTTTCTTATGTATTTGACCTTGATACAAAGATTCGGGAGCAGTTTTTGTTTCGTCTATATCTTAAAAAATGGCTGAGTTATAGCATTTTGAATTACTAGCGTGGCTGATATTTTGAAACGTCCTGATATTTGTCACGTGATAACAGGCGTATTTATGAATCGATTTGGATGTACCTTGGTGTGTACATAGTACATACAAATATCTCGAACGAGTTCGTTGGCCAGCTTCATCCGCCATCTTGTTTCAAAATGGCGGCCATTTAAAAAAATTTTAAAAAATTAAAATTTAAAATGAGATACAAAAAAATTGGAAAATGAAAAAGATTTTTTTTGTATGTGTTTGACCTTAATACAAAGATTCCGGAACAGTTTCTGTTTCGTCCATATCTAAAAAAATGGCTGAGTTATAGCATTTTGAATTTCTATTCTGGCTGACATTTTAAAACGACCTGATTTTTGTCACGCGATAACAAGCGTATTTATGAACCGGTTTGGATGTTACTTGGTCTGTACATAGTACATACCAATGTCTCGACCGAGTTCGTTGGCCAGCTTCATTCGCCATCTTGTTTCAAAAGGGTTGCCATTTAAAAAAAAATTAAATTTAAAATTTAAAATGAGGTATTAAAAAATTGGAAAATGAAAAAGATTTTTTTATGTGTTTGGCGTTGATACAAAGATTCCGGAGCAGATTTTGTCTTTGAAAATTTGTTCTTTTGTTTATATCTTAAAAAATGGTTGGATTATAGCACTTTGAATTTCTAGTATGGCTAACATTTTGAAACGATCTTGTATTTGTCACGCGATAATACACGTATTCGCCTATTTCCATGTAAGGAGGCATGTGGATAGTATACATCAACATCTCAGCCAAATATAAGTTACTTTAAATAAAAGCAGCTTGGATAAAGCTGACTAATTTCGCGAAATTCTCATTCATAATGATTTAGTATTGATAAAAATTAGTATTGAATCTCCTATATTCGGTTTTCACTAAATTGAGCTTCTTGTATTTGAATAATATAAGTTGGCATTTTTAAAATAAGGAATTTGAAAGCTACCTCTTCCTCGCGACACTGGCCGGAAGGACTTTTTTAATCTTTGTTTTTGATTGCCTGTAAAGTTCTTGAATTGCTTTAATAATACTTGGATTTATGTCAATTTCATTTAATACATTCCATAGTTTTGCGATTGGAACATTATCATGTACTTTCGTCAGATCAATAAATAGAAGATGAATTTGATTTCCTACTGTCATTTCCTTTTCTACAATTTGTTTAAGACAAAATATATTATCCATACATGATCTTCCTTCTGTAAATCCACTTTGCTCTTCACTTTCTTTCATTCTAAATTTTTCTTTAATGAAATCTTTTAAAATTCGTCCATATAATCTACTAAACGTTGTTGTTACAGTAATGCCACGGTAATTCTCACATTTTTGTCGGTCTCCTTTCTTATACATTGATGTTAAATATATAATCCTCCATTCTTCTGGTGTTTACTCTCCGTTTAAGCATTTTTCGAATAACTGTGTAATTAATCTGAACAACTTATCAGTTCCATTTTTGATCAGCTCTGCTGATATTCCACCGGGACTAATTGCTCGTTGATTTTTTAATTGCTCTTTTAACTCTCTTCTTTTTGTAAGGAGAGTTTTTTTTTTACATGAAATAGGGAGCAGGCCTATTGTCATAACCCCAACCTGGTGAACCAGGTGTCAGATTTCGTCTGGCACCCAGGGCTAGAGGCAGGGAAGCAGTGGTGTAGTCGTAAAAAAAACAGAGGGTATACGTTCTAAGCAGAGGGTATACGCTCAAGGCAGAGGGTATACCCTAGTGTATATATACTATAGCTTTCTTGAGAAACAGAGGGTATACGGTGTTCCTTAAAAAAATCCAGAGGGTATACGGCGTATACCCTCCACTACATCCCTGCAGGGAAGCTAGTCTCAAGGCGGCATAGGTCACCTCAAAGGGATGACCTAGCCATTCTGTTATCTAGCCTTGCTGGCACCTACCCTTCAACCAATCCGGCTTGGGAGGTCCTACCAGTAGCTACGCTACCGGCGGAATAGCTCTCCGGGTCACTGGTGTACACAAGCCCCCCCCCCCCCTCCCAACCTGACAAGGTAGTGACACCACGGAGGAGAAATGCTAAAAAGAAATTAATGCTAATGATTCTAAATTACTTGGGAAAGTAAATATTATGAAAAATAAAAACTAGCTTCTCTCAGAATATTATAGATGGGATTGCTGATAAAATTAATGAAGGGATTAAAATTTTTAGCTTAAGATTTCGAATAAGATAATTATTAGGATACGAGTTTATAGGAATTTAACCAGAAACAAATAATAGAGATTATTAAGAAATAAGGAAATAATGAATATGCCGGAAATTTCGAATAATATAAATGAATATTGCAAGGTAAAATTTTTATATAACATATATATGCATATTATTATTATTATTTTGCCGATAGCAACAAGCGGGATGTAAACAAACTCCGTGTCTCCGGTAAGGCCGAAATTCAGCCTGCTTCCATCTCTGTTATATAAAGAGATTGACATTTAAACAGAGCGAGGAGAGCAGGATCCGACGTAGTCTATCTAGGGCTCCGGGGCAAGCATCATTCTTGGTAGGCCCCTGTTATCTACTCATAGAAATTGTTCGTGAATTATTTTTAAGTGAGTAGTACTAAACTTCACACCTATTGTATACATGCATAAATTTTGTACCAAGTACTATTCAAATCTGTATACATGGTTAGGACGAAACCGAAAGATCGTCACAAATTTTAAAAATACTAGTAAGAAACTAGTAGAAAAAGTGATGGATTAATTCACCGGAGAATTTGTTTGAAAACTTTCCCTTTGCTTTTTGCTTATCTAGATATGTCATAAGATGTTTCAAAGGAAAAAATCCTGAGGTGGTCATCATAAATGGTTTTAACTTTCCTCGTTAAAGTACTATTACACGAGGGGTCAAAGTCGCTTCAAATTCCAGGCGTCTTCATGTTATCCTATGGTTCCAGTGGAGTCGCTTCGAAAGCAAGCAATTATTTTCTGTCGGCGCGTCTTTGACGCCTGGAACGAAGCGAGACGCCAGTAACAGCCATTCAAATGCTTGGAAACCTGATGATGGAAAAGCCTTTTTCCGAACAGCCAATGAAATACTTGGATAATACGTAAGTTTCATGTCGAAAATACGTAATAGTGTTATTACACGTAAAAATTGCAATCGACAAAAATCGCCTGCGACTCGTCCTGACAGATTTCCTCAAACATACGTATTATCCACCTGAAACTTAGGTATTATCCAAGCATTTCATTGGCTGTTCAGGAAGAGGCTTTTCCATCGTCAGATTTCCAAGCATTTGATTGGCTGTTACTGGCGACTCGCTTCGTTTCAGGCGTCAAAGACGCGCCGACAGAAAAAAAATTGCTTGCTTTCGAAGCGACCCCCCTGGAGCCATAGGAATAACATGGAGACGCCTGGAATTTCAAGCGACTTTGACTCCTCGTGTAATAGCACCATAAGTTTCAGGAAATCTGACGAGTCGCAGGCGATTTTTGTCTCTTGCAATTTTTACGTGTAGTAACACTATTTTTAGGAGGAAAACGCCAATAACGAATTTCTCTTGTAAAAAATGAACTTAGTTGTTACAATAAAATTCTAATCATTAGTTTTCTGATGATGTAGCTCGTTCTTCTTTTAAGTTGGAGGACAGAACATGGGGTATGGGAATCCCGTACTGTGTCGCTGCTTGTACTTTGTCCGAAAAAGAGCCATTATAACAGTCAGGCAGTTATAAATATTTTTAATCAATGTCTAACAAATGCGAATATTGAAAATGGTGTTGTTATTCGCATATGAAAATGCTCGTTTATATAGCTACTTTATTTTTTACTTATACATGATTCAAATATCTGACATATATATATATATATAATAGATTTACATACAGGGCCCGATTAGCAAGTTTTCGTGCCCTCTTAGATTGGTTGATTTACTGATATTACTTTCTCTTTACATGTTACATACTTATTCGAAAAGTGTCAAATAAAAAAAATTAAGTTTTCCGGAAAATTGAAAAAAGATTCCAGGAATGAAAATAAGATATTTTTTCTATTATAAACTGAAATGTGCTTTTAACCATATATTGAGATATATTTTTGTCATTTCATCGTATTAATATCTCAAATATCACTTTTTTTTAAAAATATAATTATGATTTTTTTAATCGAAATTTAGATGACATTATGAAAAATTCTGTTCCCCAATTTCGTGCCCAGGGTGCAATAGCCAGGGCCTGTTAAAATACAAGATAGGGCATTCCCATAGAGCGTAATGGTAATACGATTGCGATAGTAACAATGGGGAAGAAACTTCCCATCCTTGTAATATTTTTGTTATTGAGTGTCTACCTTATTGTGATCTTTCTTTCTTTCTTTCTTTTTTTTTTTTTTTAAATGTTGCATGTTTACAATTTCAACAGAATGTTACACCGATACATGAACATAGAATAGATATTCTATTCTATATATCTACACTCTAAAATTGGGAGGGCTGAAAAACTCACTCTTTGAAAGAGTGACAGGCATTTTTACTCTTTTTGGAGTGAATTTTATAAAAATACACTCCTTAAAGAGTTGAATTTTCCACTCTCTAGAAAGTAGTGAAATGTCTCACTCAAGGCGACGACACCCTTAAAAAATAAGAAAAATGATCACTTTTTCCTCCGCCATCTTAGGATTAACAGATTAGGATATCGTTAAAATTATTCTTTATGGAATACATAAAATAAAGGTAAGTCTTATTTAATTTTAAGCATTTATCCGTATAGATATGTGGAATGTTAAGATTATTAGCTAGTAGTTGTATGTTGTATAGAAAAAGATTGATCGTTAGAGTGCTCAAAAGTGATTGTCTGTTACATTTCTTCGTGTAGCGGTTTGAAATATAATTCTTTTAACAATTGAATACGCACTAGAGATCTGCACGGGGCGGCTCGGGCTCGGGCTCGGGCCGATTTTCACTCACGGAACTCGTGCTGGGCCCGGACCACACTTTTTTCTGAAGGCTCGGGCCGGGCCTAACTTATTTTTTCTGTACAAAGCCGGGACTGGTTCATTGCGAGTCTTCACGGCCCAAAATTTTCAGTCCTAATTTTGACCCAGCCCGTATGAAAATCATTGTCGCAGCGTGGTCTGGTCCATTCAAAGGTCAGTAAAATTAGGCCTGGCCCAAGCATTTTTGCAAAAAATGCATACATTTTCAAATGGCCATTATTCTACACTTAAACGTTAAAATTTATTCTTTTTAAAGAACACTAGATTTCTGCGCTTATTAAAATATAGCTAAATTAAAACATAATAAAACGTGTGAAAAAGAACCTGCCTGTGACGGAACCCAGTTTTAAACTCACAAACGTGTTGATCCATGCATAATTAATATATTAATACATAAGAAAAGAATATATGATACATTTACACTCGCTATGAAAGGAACTTGTCTATAACGCATTTTTTTTTTTTTTTTTTTTCTATGCAATTCCGTCTTACTGTATAGCATTTTTCAGATTTATAATACTTCAAAAAAAAAAAAAAAAAAAAAAAAAAAAAAAAAAAAAATCAATGTTTTGTTGAAATTTACTCGGGCCGAGATTTTAACTTTTTTTCCGTGCCGGATCGGGCTCGGGCCAAACTTTTAAGTTTTTTACCGAGCCGGGTCGGGCCATTTTTTTTTTACGTGCCGGGACGAATTTTTTCTTCTATGAATCGGGCCGGGCCCTGGTAAGACACCTGGTAACAGAGTTGAAAACAATCGAACAATACAGAATTCTCCCTATTGACCTCATGTACGGCGATTTTGTTAGCACTTGTGTAGGAAGACAGATTGGAATGTAAACTTCATGACGAACCAGTCAGATCTAGGAACGATCCACAGAATGAAATGCGCTCGGTTACTCAACCAATGGAGAGCGAGAGAGGAGCGTAAATAGGGAGTGAGTTTCGTATCTGCTCACGGAGGGATTTCGATGTAAAACGTCCGACGCCGAGAAATGCGTGGGGAGTTGATTCGAGGAATAAAATAAGAAATATTAAAATGACTTTTAAAAACATTCGAAAAATGAAAGTAGCTTCTCTCAAAATATTATAGTTTGGTAGCTGAAAAAAATTAATGAAGATATTAAAAGTTTTAGATTAAGATTTCGAATAAGATAATTATTAATATACGCGTTTTAAGCTTATAGGAATTTAACTAGAAATAAATAACAGAGATTATTAAGAAATAGGTAAATAATGAATATGCCGGAAATTTAGAATAATTTTAATGAATATTGCAAGTAAAATTTTTATATAACATACCGTATATACTCGTGTATATGTCGAAGAAGTTTAGACAAAATTTGGGAGTTGAAAATTGGGGGTCGACTTATACACGAGCAAGCACAAAAATAATAAAATTTTCACAGATAATCGGCGAATGGGCAAGTCTTTTAAGTAATCACATATGGGTCTAAGTTATAGAGAGATAAAAGCAGACAGTGGTCATCTCTCAGTGATTGACCAAAAAAAAAAAAAAACCTCAAGAATAATGTCCAGACTTGCCAAGTTCTCTAAACCAAAAATCAGGAGATTTTATTTCAGAGATCAGGAGATATTTTTTCAGTGAAAACTTATTAAATCTTAAATGTAAACATGTTTAGTATAAGTTTAATTTTAAACAAGACTGGTTATTATTGACGATTAAAAAGAAATAGGAAAAATATGTGTACTTCTTAGATGAAGAATGCATATGATGCTTAAAGATGTTTTCAACATACTTTTAAATTAACTACATATTACAGGAAGAAATTAGTTTCTTCATAAACACATGTAAAACTGTGGTGAAGGTCTCAAGACAAATTATTGATAATCAAAACATGTTCATAGTAGCAGTCAAAAAGAATTAAAGAGTCATCATTTATAATGAATCAGTGTAGTTTATCACATAAAATACTACAGATCAGTTGTTTGTACTAAAGAACAATTGTAGTTTTTACCCCTGAATTGCAGTACATTTGAGGGTAAAGTAATAGAATATCAAACAATATGAAAAATCAGGAGAAATGTGTCAAAAATCAGGAGTATGAAAAAACATGTGAAAATAAGGAAACTTGGCGAGTCTGAATGTCCCTGAAATTGTTCTGCACCCGTTTTCTCTTGGGATAGAATCCCCTTCAATACAGGGGCTTTCTTTTCAACATTCTAATCCCCTTTTTAAAAAGAGTTCATCTTGAGAATGCTTCTAGGTATCTCTTCTAAAAGTCCTACAGTATAAAGACATACTATATTTTAGCTATTTAAGAAGTTGTTTACCCTTGTAAATAAGGCTTGGATAGATTTTTGAAAGGATTTGTTCTTTTTAGTATCATTAAATAGATGTGAATAGGTTTCAAAATAGTTTAAGCTTCTTAGGTTGTACATAATTATACAGTTTTAAAAAACGCTGATTTTTTTTTTTTAAAGTCTGATTAGAAAAGTAGAAATTTTTGTTTTTTACTAATTTAATGACAATTTATTATTGTTTGTTATCCTCGGTTACAAATCATTTTTCAACATATTACCAGAAATGTGGTTCGACTTATACACGAGAATTCAATTTTTTTCGAAATTTTGCTTAAGAATTGGGGGGAGGGGGGGGGGCGACTTATACACGAGTATATACGGTATATATATGTGAATTTTAAAGAAATCAGTTAATTAATAATAATTACGATGGGAAATGGTTTTTCTTTTTCTTTTTTTTTTTTAACTTAATACTACTTTTAAATGGTTTGTTTATTGTATTGTTAACAATAATAATAATTTTTAGACTTCCTGAATCAAATTTTATCCATTTATAATTTTCTATGTTCTGATCAGTAGCATTAAGTATTATCAGATATTAATAGAACAACAACAACAACAAAAAAAAAATTAACAAGATTTTTGGTAAGTTACACCTAAGATTAGAAAATTAGCGCAGTTTGTTACTTTTTTAATGTGTTTAAAAAGTAATTAAGTCGAATTTTTTACAATTTTTGGTTAAGGATCATGATATATTTATTATTAAAAAAAATAATAAATAAAATAAATATTTCTATAAAATACTGGAATAAATGGAAAAAAGCGCACCAGGAAATAAACCAATGGATAAAAGCGCCCCAGTAACGCTTTTTCCTTGTCACGTTTTTTTTCTGCCCTTGTTTTTCCTGTCACGTTTTTTTCGGTCACTTTTTTCCTAGATTTTCCTCAGCAGATGGTGAACTTTGCGAGAAAAGTTCGGGCAATGGCAATGATTTTGTCAAGCAAACACTCCGGGAAAAGTCGGAGCATTTAATAAGATTAATTTATAGATAAGAGCTTTCTCACTGCAACAAAGGCAGTATTTCCAACGAGCAGTGTATGCAACAGGTAAAATCGATGGACAGTAAAATACAGACTTGTGAAACGTATACCGGAAAGTGCCGAGAAAGCTGACTAATAGGAGAAGGGGGTCCCCCTCCCCTCTTTTTGAAGGAATGTAACCCTTTCCTAGCGAAAGAATGTGAAGGAAAAGGATATCTATGCTCTTTTGGGGAGAGATTATATAAAAAATATCAGATTATGATGTAAACCAGTTCAGAAATTCCTGCGCAACAAACGCGAAAATTTCTGTCTCATTTTAAATATAAAGACACAAACTTGGCAGGACTGACTATTAAAGTGATTTCTACACAAGCTTTAGGTCGCTACACAACAGCACTATGATTCTTAAGCTTTTATTTAAATTGAGTAATTAAGTAATAGACTGTATTATACTTATCTATCCATTTTCCGTAAAAATTATTTGTGTGATACACTGAAATTAGTTTCTAAGATATTATCTTTAGCCAAAACCCAAAATTTTGGTCTCTGCTCAGCAGAGGCTGAATTATTCGAAAAATTTGGGAGATATTCTAGTAGTCATTTTGAAATAAATTGAGCAGTTAAGATTATCAATAATTAATTAATTTCTACGAGCAAAATAAATAATTCAAACTAATTATGAATGTTATTATAATGAAATGAATAAATATTTTAGACTGGCGTTTTAAAATATGAAACTCCAGAGAATTATACAATGGGCTTTATTGGGAATCTGGGTTCGAGATTGCAGGAAATCACGTGTTGGTGGTATTTTACCATCGGGATTTCCAGTCGAATACATGCATGCGATTTTTATTTTTTATGAGTATAGAAATATAAATAAAGATGCCGAAATCTTGTGCAGCGTACGGATGCACAAACAAGTCAAATGATAAATTCTGCAAAGAAAATAAGATTTCTTTTCATCGCTTTCCATTAAAAAATGATAATATTTTAAAATGGTGGTTAGCGAAGTTAAAACGTGAAATCTTTACTCCGAGTGAACATTTTGTCATTTGTTTTAGACATTTTGAAGAAGATTGTTTCCTCTATCAGAACTTTACAAATGAAAGACTACTAAAGAAGGATGCAGTACCAACGATTTTTTGTTTTCGACCCAGATCCGGAAGGAAAAGGACATCCTACCAATTTATTCAGAGGTAAATTTATTTCTCTCATGAGTTTTATTTTTTTTTGATGAATTTCTCGCTTAATATGCAGTATCCATAAAAAAAAAAAAAAAAAAAAAAAAAAAAACTAAGGAGGTAATTATGGTTAAGAATTACTTACAACAGAATAAAACGACATTTTTAGATCTAGGGCCATTCCACGGTAATTCATGCTACATGCTTTGCGAAATACAAATTTTAATCATGCTCTATTAATAAGTATTACACTTTTTTATTTTATAATAAATCACAATTTCTAGTTTATGTCCTTCTTTAAAATTTGTGGAAAAATTAATTAAAATAATCCGGTAACTCATGCTACCAAAAAAGTTTTCAGTTATGAGTATAAAAGTTAAAGTTGTATTTCTACTACTTATTAAGTGCTTAAAATATGCTAACCCAAGATTATTGTAAAATTTTCTAATGGCAGACTTTAAAATGTTGCAATTCTGACAAACAAACAAACAAAAAAATACATAAAATAAACTGTTGCTAATGCAGGTACATTTTAAAGCAGTTATTCATCAAAATATTTTATGTTTTAGGCATTGAACACCCTAAACATTTTTATTAGAACGCAATTTTTATTATTAAATGAGCTTTTAATAATGCCATTTTGAAATGTAAATACTAAGGATTAATCTTTTTTTTTTTTTTTTTTTTTTTATCGTGTCCTAATATATTTTCTGAAAATATGCTAAGATTAAAGATTTTCTTTTAGAAGTTAGTACATATTTTATTCATATTATACATGTATGAATCAATATAAATTAACTTTATAATATTAATAGGATAGTATTTAATAGCTGAAAAAATATTAGGATTGCAAATTATTAAATATAGATGATGAGTCTTGCTGTTCATTTGGCAGAAAAGCAACAGACACTAAAAAATCTCGAAAAGGGTTTTGGCATGAATTTATTTTTATTAATTATCTTATTAATATAATCATACATATTATCTTCTTTCATGGCCAGTAGGAAAAAGGGCCAAAGGAGTGATGTGCAACATAGGACAGTTTTTGCCTATTGCATGATATTATGACGAATCTTAATATTTGTTTTCTCATGTCTGATTCTAATGAATTATATTTTACAATATATCTTTCATTTCATTACAGGGATGCGCCAGCACTTGTGTACAAAACTTCAATTGCCACCCCATAATCTTAATTTCATTCCTCCCCTCCCCCCCCCCCAAACAACCCTTTACATATAGTATATATTATATATAGAGAGAGAGAGTATTTTAAAAAAAAAATTCCTCTAAAATTATCACAATTAATGTAACCAAATTTAGCATGGCTAAAGCTTCACCATGTATCTATTAAATAAAACATAGACTTTGATTAAAATTCTGTTTAAAGTTTGTTTAATTCAAAAAATTCAATGAACGCTGGTAACGGAGTAAATGTTCTATCACATCCGGGGCAATTGCTAATCAGGACATTATTTTGTTCTAATGACAGCTAGGTTGATTAATTTAGAGTACAATTTATTAATTTGAATACAAACATAATTTTAATTATTTATTTTATTTATACGTTATCAAAAAGAAATAAGCATAATTTACTATTTTTACTGGTTTTGAAATTGCATCCAAATTTCTCAGCAGAATTTTTTATAACATTTAAAAGCACAATAGCATAAATGTCCACAACAAAAGGATTTAAACTGTGTAGTTTCACAGGACCATAAAAAATATATTTTGTTCTTATGTTTTTAATTGTCTCATTTTGACCAGCAAAAGTTTCCAGCTCCTTTTTCAAGGAACTTCATCTGCACATTCTTCTTGTCTACTACTTTTGTAACCTTTCCTAAAAATACTTGCTTTATTTTATTTTTTATTAGTATATCCTTAATAAATAAAACCATTTATTGTTATTAGGTATAGTTTATTCTTTACTGTGAAATAAAGATGAAATATTTGGTTTTGATTTGAATTTTTCTTTGATTTATAGTTAAATATTGCACTTAACAGTTAAAAATATATATTTAGAAATAGTTTGAAAGATTAATTTGATTTTGATATGAAACCTTAACCTATAACATAATCAGTTTCCATTTTAAGCAAAATACATATTTAATGAATTTTTGATGAATATTAAAACAATATTTAATTAGGATGTTGTGTAAGTAAGGTTTCAGGTAAAATATTTTAAATTTGCTCCAGGGATTGTTTTCATTGGTAATAATAAATATAAATAATATATATATATATATATATATATATATATATTACATATGTGACATTCCTGAATGTCTAAAATAAATTTAAACATATTTAGGATATATCTGTGGCTTTATTAAGTAAAAAAAAATCCATGAATTCTATGAAATATCATTAATCAGGAATTACCCTGGCAAACTGAGGTATAAATCAATATAGTTGTATAACCAGTATATATAATTATAGAAGTGTAAAGAAAATAAGTTAAAACCGGTGTGAATGAATAAGAAAAAAAAACTTCTTAAAACACCATCAAAAATTATTAAATGCGCTAGGCCTTTCGAAAGATCCGAGTCTTTCTTCGTCAGGCGCAAAGAAGACGTCCTTCTACTATGAAAGCAGCAGGAAGACTGAAATGAGAGATAAGGGAAAAAAAACAGGCTGAAAAAACAGCCAATAGGAAGTTAGAAATGAACAGCCAATAGGAAAGTAAAAGACAACAGCCAATCACAGAAGAGTATAATCAAAACAAAAGAACACAGAGTAGGAGGGGCAAAAATTGGGAAGGGGAAAATAAAAATAATTAAAAATGGGAACGCACGAAAAAAAATAAATAAATAAATAAATAAAATATAAAAAAACAGACTAATATTAATTAACACAAAAATAAATTAAACGGTAGTACTGAAAAGGTTTTCCCAAGCTGCAGAGAGCAATGTGGAATCAGATTTATCATTAACAATGACATCACGATTAAGATAAATAGCTAGATTTTCAAGGAAGTCCAATTCAGATATACTATTCGCATTAGAGATAATTTTAGCATTTTGAAAATTAAAACTATGGCCAGAATCCCAAGAGTGCTTGGCAATAGAAGATTTAGAAAATTCTTGATTCATTACATAACGAGAGTGTTCTTTTAAGCGGATTTCGAGATTTCTTTTAGTTTGACAAATATAAGATTGATAAACCATTACAAGGAACTTTATAAATTCCCCATTTACGAAGATCAGGAACAGGAGATTTAGTGGAGGGGATTATGAATTTATTGACAGGTTTAAAGATAATGCTAAAATTGAAACGTCGTAAAACTTTAGCTAACTTGAAACATAAAGGAGGATAAAAGGGGAGGACAACCAAATTATCAGGTTTGCTTTTGACAGATTTGGAAAGAGTAGATTTATTAGAGGGTCTATTGAATTTCTTCACAGCATTATTGATAACAGAAGGATTAAAACCTCTTTTGACAGCAACAGTTTTTAAGTAATTAAGTTCTTCCTTAAGGGATACAGAATCGGAACAAATTTTGAGAGAACGATTTACATACGTGTAGAAAACACCGATTTTTTGGTTGACAGGATGATTTGAGAGAGCATGAGGTGGGTTAGAAACAGAAAAAGATTTTCTATAAACACAAGTTTTGAAAGAAGAATCACATTTTGTAACTAAAACATCAAGGAAAGGAAGTTTATTACAATTTTCTAATTCAAAAGTAAACTGAATATGTGGGTCGATAGAATTGACAGTATGAAGAATGGTAGAAATATCAAAAGGATTATCAACTAAAACAAAAGTATTGTCGACATAACGCATCCAACATTTAAAATTAACCAGATTTAATAATTTTTCCTCAAAATAATGCATATAAATATCACAAAGAATTGGAGATAAAGGATTACCCATACTTAAGCCATCTGATTGTTTGAAAAATTTATTATCAAATTCAAAAGTAGTTTGAGTGATGCAAATTTTAGTTAAATTAACAAAATCTTGGACTTCAATATCAGAAAATGAAATTCACGTAATCTTTTTTCCAAGCAAGAAAGAGCACCTTCAATCGGAACATTCGTAATTTTAACATCCATTTTTTCTCCGTAATGCATTTCTAATTCTCATGCGATAAAAAATTCTTATGATTTTGTTAGTAAATTAAAAAATATTAACCCATCTAATTGTTCTATGCTTTCTCTTGATGTCAAATCTTTATTTACGAATGTTCCGATTGAAGGTGCTCTTTCTTGCTTGGAAAAAAGATTACGTGAATTTCATTTCTCTGATATTGAAGTCCAAGATTTTGTTAATTTAACTAAAATTTGCATCACTCAAACTACTTTTGAATTTGATAATAAATTTTTCAAACAATCAGATGGCTTAAGTATGGGTAATCCTTTATCTCCAATTCTTTGTGATATTTATATGCATTATTTTGAGGAAAAATTATTAAATCTGGTTAATTTTAAATGTTGGATGCGTTATGTCGACGATACTTTTGTTTTAGTTGATAATCCTTTTGATATTTCTACCATTCTTCATACTGTCAATTCTATCGACCCACATATTCAGTTTACTTTTGAATTAGAAAATTGTAATAAATTTCCTTTCCTTGATGTTTTAGTTACCAAATGTGATTCTTCTTTCAAAACTTGTGTTTATAGAAAACCTTTTTCTGTTTCTAACCCACCTCATGCTCTCTCAAATCATCCTGTCAAACAAAAAATCGGTGTTTTCTACACGTATGTAAATCGTCCTCTCAAAATTTGTTCCGATTCTGTATCCCTTAAGGAAGAACTTAATTACATAAAAACTGTTGCTGTCAAAAGAGGTTTTAATCCTTCTGTTATCAATAATGCTGTGAAGAAATTCAATAGACCCTCTAATAAATCTACTCTTTCCAAATCTGTCAAAAGCAAACCTGATAATTTGGTTGTCCTCCCCTTTTATCCTCCTTTATGTTTCAAGTTAGCTAAAGTTTTACGACGTTTCAATTTTAGCATTATCTTTAAACCTGTCAATAAATTCATAATCCCCTCCACTAAATCTCCTGTTCCTGATCTTCGTAAATGGGGAATTTATAAAGTTCCTTGTAATGGTTGTGATCTATCTTATATTGGCCAAACTAAAAGAAATCTCGAAATCCGCTTAAAAGAACACTCTCGTTATGTAATGAATCAAGAATTTTCTAAATCTTCTATTGCCAAGCACTCTTGGGATTCTGGCCATAGTTTTAATTTTCAAAATGCTAAAATTATCTCTAATGCCAATAGTATATCTGAATTGGACTTCCTTGAAAATCTAGCTATTTATCTTAATCGTGATGTCATTGTTAATGATAAATCTGATTCCACATTGCTCTCTGCAGCTTGGAAAAACCTTTTCAGTACTACCATTTAATTTATTTTTGTGTTAATTAATATTAGTGTGTTTTTTTATATTTTATTTATTTTTTTTTCATGCGTTCCCATTTTTAATTATTTGTATTTTCCCCCTCCCAATTTTTGCCCCTCCTACTCTGTGTTCTTTTGTTTTGATTATACTCTTTTGTGATTGGCTGTTTCTTCAGCTTGTTTCTTTTCCCTTATCTCTCATTTCAGTCTTCCTGCTGCTTTCATAGTAGAAGGACGTCTTCTTTGCGCCTGACGAAGAAAGACTCAGATCTTTCGAAAGGCCTAGCGCATTTAATAATCTTTTATGGTGTTTTAAGAAGTTTTTTGTTCTTATAGAAGTGTATTATTAATTTAAAAGCTTGTACTATATATAGTTATAACATAATAAAACAAATGCAAATGTTGTATCACTAACGATCTTAGTAAAATGTGCGATTTTCAGGAACAATCTTATTTCAAGATGCTTTTCCAGCAGTTTACAAGATAGTTTTATTTATTAATTTCCAGCAGAGATGGAGACTTTTTTATATTGTATATTAAACTTCTACAATGCTCATGAATTGTTAACATTATTTAAAAAGTTTTTTTTAAGCATACTATTATAATATAAGGTAAGTGACCATTAATTATCCCGGTGTGAGAATTCGACGATATCTCACACTGAAACTCTCAATTTACAAGGCAAAAGCCAGCATAGGGAAGCTAATGTATTTTCACCTAGCCTCCAAATTTCTTCAGAGTTCTAGAAAATGTCGCTAGAGATGAAACAAATATCTCAAACCAGAAATGAAACCGGACGCGAAGGTTCCTGACTGCAGCCTATAGAGAAAGGGCTGGCCTATGAGATCATGGGCCACGGATGGTGAGTGGCTAATGGGAGTGGCTTTGGTCCTAGACGGAAAAACGAAACTGATAAAAGAGGATGCAAGAGCATTCACGGGAGCTTTTTTTCCCCTTCTGTTGAAGTTGAGACTTCAAGGTGTTTCTGGCTGTGCAGAGTGGAAATCTCTCACGGGTCGACGGCTTCGGGGCATACTCCGAAGCACAGAAAAGTGAAAGCCAGGTGTGGCTGTTAAGATATCTCCATCACGGAGTTGAAGATCGGAGGTTCCTAAACCTCGGTTAAACACCTACAAAAGTGCGACATTCCTGTCGAGCATCGCGAGCTCTATCTTCGAAAATAGTGGACATTGAATAAATAAGAGACTGACTACACTGAAAGCGATCTATTATTCGAGGACTGGACTTGATTCTATAAATATATTATTGTCAGCTGAACTCGAACTCTTTTATGAAAAACGTTCTAAATAAGACTTATATAATCCAGAAAATATTATTTAATTGTTTGTAATGCAATAAAATATTTCTTCGACTTTAAATAAGCCTTGGCCGTTGAAGTTGCCCGCTACCACACCACCTTACGACATTGTCTCCGTTACAACTTGGTGGCAGCTAGAAGATTTTCAGCAAGAATAATTGTTATTAGAGGAAAGCCCAGGAGGAAACAGACGGCGAACACCCGGAGTTTCTGACGACAACTCGAGAGGCAGCCGAAAGAATCGAAACTACAGTTCCGAGGAAGACAGAAGGACAGCCCTTCGGGAGCAAAAGACAGTTCACCCAGAACAAAAGACAGTTCGTCCAGAACGAAAGACAGTTCATCCAGAACAACGGCAATGAGACAGTTCATCTAGATCAACTAGACAGTGCTTCGAGACAGTGCAAGGTGGACCTTGGACGACAAACACTGGGATGTAACATGCCCGATACGAGCCCTTGAGCCACAGTGGACGACACCCGCGGAGTGCCATAACGAACCATTCCCCAGACAAGATACTTCAAGCAACAGCTGCAACAGGTAAGCTCATTTCATTTTGAGTGGCTCTTAAACTATTATTTATCATACTGATAGGATGTTAAAATGTTGTTTAGATAAAAACAAGAGAAACTTTTTTATTTTGAGGTAAATGAAAATACTAAGATTATGATAAATCAATAATGTGTAGTTAATTGAAAACTAACGTTTAATGCAAATTTATATGTTATGTTATCTTTATCAGTATTTGTAATATTTGGAATGCAGAAAGGATTAGATAGGCTAAATTCATAACTACTCAAAAAAAAAAAAAAAAATCCCAGTAATTTTTTTTTTTTATATCACGAATATATAATGTAAGAGTAATGTGTAAGAAATATATTTTGATGAGTGAGTGTATAAAGAGAAATTTTGATGCATGCTGTATTGCTAAATGACAAACAGAGTAAATTAAACTTTTACCCTAAATAGTATAGATGCATTTTGATAAAGGTTGCAGAGAGCGTTCAATTCTTGAGAAATACTAGGAATGTAGTTTGCCTATAGTATTTGAAAAATTACTTATTGTTATCATATTGTGTGTATAGGGACTCTAAAGCTTTAAAATTTTGAATTTTATTTTTTGCTTTACGTTGGGCACAAAAATATAGAAATTCTGAAAATCTTTTGAAAAATCATAAATTTATTTTTACATATTGGTTATGCATTTGAAATGTTTATTTATATTGTGTGCTTAGGGGTAAAATATTTCTTGTGAGGTGTAAGGTTCATATACTTTTAAATTGATAAACAAAACGAATAGTTTCCGTTTGTATTATTTCAACATACCGTAGTCATGTCGAAGTTAAATTCACTGAAGTACTGCAGGAAAGCGGATTTACAGAATCTCGCGGAAGTTTTAGATGTGGAAATAGATGAACAAGACAATATGGCAACGATAATCGAAAAAATTGAAGCAGCAGAAAAATACGACGAGGAACTAACTTTAGTGCAGGCAGGGTTTATCGTGAAAGATAGGGAAGACCGAATCGCGGCAGAAAAAGAGAAAGAGAGGGAAAAAAAGAAGAGAGAAAGAAAGAAAAAGAAAGGGCGTTTACTTTAGAACAGCTAAAATTAACGCAGAGTTCAGAAAGGCGAAATTCTACGGCTAGCAGCGGTTCCGAAAGATCCGTTAAATTACCTCTTAAAACTATTATGCATCGTTTTGATCCTGAACGATCCGACATAACATTATTCCTGAATTTGTTCGAGCGACAGGCGAATAGGTCCGGAATAGAGCAAGATGAATACGTCACACACTTGTTAGCATTATTGCCGGGGGAAATTGCAGAATTAATCTTACGCGAACCAGCTGAAAAAATTGACAATTTCGAACATGTTAAATCGCTTTTATTAGCCCGGTACAGGCTGAGTGCGGAAGCGTACCGTCAGAAATTGAATAAACATACGCGTAATCCAGGAAACCCGTGGAGAGATCTCATATTCGAATTGAATAGTTTTCTTGAAGGATGGATTAACGGTTTGGGGATTACGCAATTTTCTGAATTAAAAGACTTGTTGATCACTGATCAGATCAAACGACGCGCGCCGGTCGAATTAAAAAAACATTTTATTGATTCGTGGGCGAATTATAAAGACCCCTTGGTGCTCGCTACGGCACTAGACGAATACGAGGCGATAAAAGGAGTGTCAAGAAAATCGTGGAATACGAAACCAAAATTTGAAGGAAATTCACGGGATAGGAGAATGGAAAAAACGGAAAATGAAGACGAAATGAGAGATTGGCATTCGGAAACCAAAACTAATTGGAGAGAGAAAAACATGGAAAAAGAATGAGAAAGGATCTTCGAACGTAAAAATTGGAATAAGTGTTTTATTTGCTCCAAAATTGGGCATTTAAAAGCCAATTGTCCGGAA
This sequence comes from Maratus speciosus, assembly GCA_963932465.1. NCBI lineage: Eukaryota > Metazoa > Arthropoda > Arachnida > Araneae > Salticidae > Maratus > Maratus speciosus. Next base: position 171,086 of record CAWVRF010001504.1, on the reverse strand, counting down.
AACAAAAGGAACTTAGAACCTATTACTAGCGTTCATCACATTTGCGTAGGTACGAATTTTGAGGAAAGTTTCAAACCATATCTTAGCCGTGCTCTAATTAACGGAAAGGAATCCACGACGTTAAGAGATTCCGGAACTAGCTTTGATGTGACCCCTAGTCAATTAATTAAGCCCAATCAGTTAGAAGGTGGTGCTGTACGAGTTAGGCAACCGTTGACGAACAATACGCTTCATTTACCGACCGCCCACGTTGTCTTAGAAATTGAAGGAGTGGGGAATATAAAAACGAGGGCCATAGTAGCAGAGAATAAATAAGACTTGTCGTATTATATATTAGGAAACGAAACTCAAAAATTAATCGATAAAATTAAGAAGGGAAAGGCAGAGACTCTAGACGCCGGGAGAACCGCAAGTGGGGCCAATCTGAAACTGAAACAACAGCGGTCCGATCCGACGCAAGGGAACGAGTCGAAAAAGAAAAACCCCCGCGCAAAAATGATTGACGTGAATACGGGAGGAAAATCTAGTGAGGATGAACATTGGTTAAGGAAGATGAATGGGAATTTTAAAGTAGACGGAGGGAACCTTTTGTTACCCGATCGAGAGGGGAATTTAAGCGTTGGATTAAGCAAGGTTGGGAGAGAAAGGCTTAAAAGAGAACTAGATGCGGACGACTCGTTAAGCGAAGCTAGAACAAGGTCAAAAATAAAGAAGACGCATTGTATTTGTGGGGATTTCGAGATGTCAAATGACTCCCGTATAGGTATAGCTTTAACGGGCGATCAAAGAGATAAGCCGGTAAGAATTGGGCAGACCAGGAACAACAAGAAATCCAGGCGCGATAAAGATACGCTAAAAAGAAATGCAGTGTCAGGAGATGCAGGATTAGGTTCCACCAGACATGAGTCGCATGAAAGGGGTACGGGAAGAATGAATCGGGGGAGAATCGATTATAAAAGTTCCGCGACTAATCTTTTTACAAACGTCCCAAGTAGACGCGAAAAGTCTCAAGTTTATAGAGTAAACATACCGAAACCTAATGAAAAAGGCGTGGAGAATAGAAACGTTTTGACGCGTAAAGTTTCACGGCCCAAACACTATGCTAAATTCAGAGATAAGCTTTCAAGTGACATGTTTTAGCAGTTAAGGATTTAGTAGAGGATTGTGTGACTCAAACTCAACTTAAATATATGTATATATTAATATTCATTTTATTATGTGTAAATGTAATCGTGTAAAATATAAATGTGTTTTGTCTGTTAAAGAGAAATTTCGTAACCAAATGTGTCCAGCATTTGCAAGCTAAGTATAAAATGCAGGAAAAGGTTTTTTTTTTAGGATTGGTATAATTAAATATGGGCCACTTGAAATGTATGAGCTAACCATTTCCCTTACAGCATATTACGTCTGGCAGCCGAAATATGATTTGAGGGAGGGGTGTTGTGAGAATTCGACGATATCTCACATTGAAACTCTCAATTTACAAGGCAAAAGCCAGCATAGGGAAGCTAATGTATTTTCACCTAGCCTCCAAATTTCTTCAGAGTCCTAGAAAATGTCGCTAGAGATGAAACAAATACCTCAATTTCAATCAATCTCCGCAGATGACACTAGGGTGAAAGGAACTCTTTTATCTAGCGAGAGAAATATTCTTTTGATGTTCACGAGGGCCTCGTTCCCGTGGGAAAGTAGAAAGTGAAACCAGAGATGAAACCGGACGCGAAGGTTCCTGACTGTAGCCTATAGAGAAAGGGCTGGCCTATGAGATCATGGGCCACGGATGGTGAGTGGCTAATGGGAGTGGCTTTGGTCCTAGACGGAAAAACGAAACTGATAAAAGAGGATGCAAGAGCATTCTCGGGAGCTTTTTTTTCCCCTTCTGTTAGAGTTGAGACTTCAAGGTGTTTCTGGCCGTGCAGAGTGGAAATCTCTCACGGGTCGACGGCTTCGGGGCATACTCCGAAGCACAGAAAAGCGAAAGCCAGGTGGGGCTGTTAAGATATCTCCATCACGGAGTTGAAGATCGGAGGTTCCTAAACCTCGGTTAAACACCTACAAAAGTGCGACATTCCTGTCGAGCATCGCGAGCTCTATCTTCGAAAATAGTGGACATTGAATAAATAAGAGACTGACTACACTGAAAGCGATGTATTATTCGAGGAATGGACTTGATTCTATAAATATATTATTGTCAGCTGAACTCGAACCCTTTTATGAAAAACGTTGTAAATAAGACTTATATAATCCAGAAAATATTATTTAATTGTTTGTAATGCAATAAAATATTTCTTCGACTTTAAATAAGCCTTGGCCGTTGAAGTTGCCCGCTACCACACCACCTTACGACATCGGCTCCGTTACACCGGAAACACGTTGATCAGGAATTATCTCAGTCCACTTTTCTTTTTCCAATGAGTAGAATACATAGTTGTCAAGCCAACCTTCTGGGTTTTTTTCACAATATCAAATAAACATATTTTAAACTAGAAAATTTATTTAATAAAATGTCTTAGGTGATTCATTTTTATTTAATTTGTTAAATTACATTTCTGGTTCAAAATACCTTTGACCTTTAAAAATGTGTAATATTGGCGGCTATGTAAATAGGATCCGAAATACAGTAAAGCTTGTGAAATCGCCCATCTATGCCAGAATTTTGCTATAAACAAACAAACAAAAAAAAAAATCCATTATATTGGAGAAAATAGCAATATATTTACAAGAGATAAGAAAAGTGTGTTCATGTGCAATGCTGATGTCAGTTTGACGCTGTGTGGTAATGCAATTTTTTAAACTTCTAAACATTGCACATTTTCAACTTTTTATACCTTCAAATAGAGGGGAAAAAATGTACTTATAAATGCAATTTGTTTCAAAACTGCATTGTGATTTACTCATTTTTTACGTTGTTTTTTTTTTTTTTCAATCACGAATTTTGTATTTTCAGGGTGGGATTCGTGCCCGAAACTTTGAAATCCCGCCCCAAAAAATTTCGCCATTTTCTGAAAAGTTTTGCATTTTGAAACTATAATCAGGGGTGGGGAATTTTCAGAAAATTTTACCAGTCAAGGATTTATTTTATGCCAGCAAGATGCAACACACAATTGAAAATAGATGTATTTCCCCAGCCCTGCCTATGATCAACTCCCATAACCGCTTTGCAAATTTTATGATATTTTCGTGCGACTGATTAACACATTTTGTGAGTTCTTTACTGCGAAAGATCTTTGAAAATCACGATTTTTTTTTTTTTTTCCCTGTGACCGATCGACAAATTTCACAATTTTTTTCCTGCAATCGATTGACAAGTTTCATGCTACTTCCTACAGCAAGAAAGGGATGATTCGGTTCCGAATTTTCCAAAAAAATTAAAGCATTCAATTCCAAAAATTATGAAAAATCGGTAGCCCGGAAATTCGGACATACAAATACCGCAAATTTCGACAAATGGTCTCGCCGAAAAAGTCAATTTTGTCAATCGTTCACAGAAAATGGCCAAAGGATCAAAGGATTCAAGGTCAAAGGATCGTGAAAGAAACACGAATTTTCTCAAAGAATAACAAAAAAATATATATAACTTTCCTCATATGATCACGAATTTCATGAAAGGATCACGGAATAAACGTTAATTTCGTGAAATGATCGCCGAAAATAGAAATAGTCAACGAGCTGCTAATAAAACGCAAATTTCATCAAAACATCTTGAGAAAAACGCGAATTTCATCAAAAGATTGCGAAAATAACCAGCAAATTTTGTCGAAGGATCGAGAAAAATGCAAATTTCTTTAAAGGATCGCGGGAAAAACGCCAACTTCGTCAAAGGGAAGCTTCAGGGGTGATTAGGAGAAAAAAAAAAAAAAAAAAAAAAAACAGTAATTCACATCAAATTTCCTGAAAGGTTAGAGTGGGGGAGGGGTGGATCCACTTTAGACACTATGTGTTTTTTAGCACCCCTTTGCGAAATTTGCAGATTTTTCGCAATCTATTTACGAAATTTGCAGACTTTTATGCTGATGCTTTTTGACGAAATTTATGGATTTTTTACAATTTTTTACGGAATTTGCGAATTTTTCATGATCTTTTGACGAAATTTTCATTTTTTTGGGATTTTTTGACAAAATTTTCAGTTGGTTTTTTTTTTGGTTGTTTTTTTTTGCGATTCTTTGAGAAAAGTTGCAGTTTTTTCGCGATCTTTTGACGAGATTTGCAGTTTTTCGTGATCGTTTCACGAAATTTGGTGTTTTGTACGATCTTTTGACGAAATTTGCAGTTTTTCGTGATCTTTTTGATAAAATTTGCGTTTTTCTTTTACAATCTTTTGATGAAATTTGAATTTTTCTCATGATCCTCTGACGAAATTTTGCGATTTTCCTGCGAACAATTAACGAAACTGATTAATTTTGGTGACCATTTGTCAAAATTCACGATATATTTTATGTCTGAATCTTCGGATTGATGACCGATTTTTTTATTTTTTTTATTTTCAGAAAATTCGAAGCAAATTCGCCTTTGGGTCGCTTAATAAACACGAATTTTGTCACAGAATCGCGAAAAAACACACATTTCGACAAAATATTGTTAAAAAAAAGTGAGTGTCTGCACTGCAGTATATGTTCATTCTTAAATTTGAAGTGGATGCGTTTGATAATGGTATAATTTTTGTATAAGATGTATAATTTGATTTTCAAAATTTATTTATTTATTTATTTAGTGAACCTGAAGAACAAATGACCGATCCTGCTGACCAGTTTGAAAATGAAAATCTGCCAGAGAAGAGATCAGTTACAACTCAAACCGAAGGACTGAATGAGACTATATTGCCACTGTATACAACATTAAAAGAAGAAAATTTAAAATTAAAGGAACTGGTAGAATATTACAGACATTCAGTTCATGATATTCATGACGAGAAAACGATGAAAATGCTCACAGGGTTTTCTAAAACTCAATTTAATGTAATTTATGATTTTTTAAACATAGAAAATGATATAAAAAATGCAAAAGACTCTCTTTTTATGACTTTGATAAGATTAAGAAATGGGCTTTCTGAAGAATTCATGTCTTACATGTTTAAAATTTCACAAGGTACCATATCAACAATTTTCAATAATGTGATTGATATTGTTTATTCAAAGTTAAAAAATATGCAACTATGGCCATCGAAAGAAAAAGTTGCAACATACATGCCTCCCGTATTCAGAAATCATTTTCCATGTTGTAGATTCATTATTGACGCTACAGAATTTAAAATTCATAAGCCATCCAATCCTGACGAGCAACAAGTAACATTTAGCAGTTATAAAAATTGCAACACAGTTAAGTGTATGATAGGGATTTCACCATCAGGGTCTATAATGCTTCATTTCTGATGTTTATGGTGGTGCCGTATCAGATAAAGAGATTTTTCTGAGAAGTAATCTATTGAATTTGTTACAATCAGGTGACTCTGTATTGGCTGACAGAGGGTTTTTAATTCAAAAGGAACTAGAAAATATTGGATGCAAGTTATACCAACCAATATTTTTAAAAGATAAAATACAGTTTAATATAGTAGAAAGAAAACAAAACAAAAAAATTGCAAGACATAGAATTCATGTTGAACGTGCCATTGGGAACATAAAAAAAATTAAATATTTCCAAGGACCCATACATCACAGATCACTGCATTCAATAAATAAAATTATATATATAGTATCTTTCTTGTCTAATTTAGGAAATCCCCTTATTAAATGCTAAGTTTTGCCTGCTATATATTGTTTCTATCTATCAAATATTTTTCCTATTCTAATCAAATATATTTGTTTCATTTGAAAATTATACTTTTTGACAGTTCTATCTGAAATAGAAAATATATTATAGTTTTTATTAAAGTTTTAAACAAATTTGCCAACTAAGTTTGTAATCTTGGGTTACCATATTTTAAGCTCTTAATAAGTAGAATTGTAGTAGAAATACAACTTTAACTTTTATACTCATAACTGAATGCTTTTTTGGTAGCATGAGTTACTTTAGTCCTTTTCCTTCTCGATTTGGGTCGAAAACTAAAAATCGTTGGTACTGCATCTTTCTTCAGTAGTCTTTTATTTGTAAAGTTCTGATAGAGGAAACAATCTTCTTCACAACGTCTAGAACAAATCACAGAATGTTTACTTGGAGTAAAGTTTTTACGTTTTAACTTCACTAGCCACCATTTTAAAATATCATTTTTTAATGGAAAGCGATGAAAAGAAATATTATTTTCTTTGCAGAATTTATCACTCGACTTGTTTGTGCATCCGTATGCGGCACAAAATTTCGGCATCTTTATTTATATTTCTATATTAATACCTAGATTATTTACCTAATTATTATGCTGTGTGTTATAATAAAAATCTGTATTGAAGTTTGTATAAAACTTCTTGGAAAAAAAGAAAAAAAAAAAAAAGCCGGAAACCAAAGTGAGATAAAATCAAAAACACAAGCATTCAGTTTTACATTTTACGGACCAATAAATTTGCAAGGTATTAATTAATCCATTCACAGTGGATTAAAAAATACTGCTTATAAATGTTGTAAAAATCCATAAAAATTATTTGGCTAATTAATGTTTTGTAAAATGTACAAGTCTTTTGGTATCAAATAAATTTGTATTTATAACCAAAACAAAGGCTATGCTTTATTAATCCACAATTATAAAATGAATTAGTCTTTTGCAAGATTGATTCTATTTATTTTAATACTCAGTTTTAAAAAAATTAACTTTACTACTTTATTTATATCAAAAAGGATGCTGACCGATAATTATCCCAGAAGTGACCAAGAATTGCCACGTTTCTGGGGTAATTCTTGGCCACTTAAAAGTTATAATTATTTCAATTATAAGTACATTTATATTTAAATAAGCATTTTATTATGTAGGAATCAGAGGGGGCTTATTTCACAAAAAAAATGGAAACAATACCTTTAATAGTTTTTATAATAGCTGGATGTTGATGATTTTTGACCAGGAATTACCCTGGGTGACCCTAAATTCCACAAGTAACAAATGCATGAATATATCCACATTTTTTTTCCATCAGCATTTCTTTCATTGTACCAGCAGTGATATAAATACATTTAACATTATCACCTTTCTTCAATATAAATAAATTCTCAATCACATCACATTTAAAATTTGTAAAAAAGAGATGGAATTGAGTACTGAAGATTATTTAAGAATGAAAATGGTGCAAAAAATTGTAGTGAGTAAAATTTGAAAGAAAACACTGAAATGTCATTCTGTTACCTATTTTTTCTGTCATTCTGTTACGTATTTTTTCTGTCATTCTGTTACCAATATTGTCATTTCATTACCAATGTAAATTTAATTAATTTTTGGTACAGCCTGCTTATTGGAAATGCTCAATCAGAGTAAATATGAAGATGGGTCCTATATATTTTTATACATATTTTAATCTAACTCTGTATCATTTTACAATTGTTGTAATTGTCTTTTTTATGTTTTTACTTTATTTTATTTAAGTGTTTGTTAATAAAGTTGTTCAATATATTTTTAGCATACCTATGTTTTATTTGTTTTGAATTTTCAATTAAATGCAATCTATAATAATGATTAAAATGATGGTTTTACAGTATTTCAATAGTCACAACCTTCCTATAGCCAAACCTCCCATACTTTCACCATAGCATACATTTTATGCGATTACTATACTATTAAAATTATAATGGTTTTAGTAAAAGCAAAAATATATCTCAAAGTTTTGTCAAAGTTGTCGTTTTGAACAGAATTTCCAGATGCAACAACGTGGAAAAGAAAAAAAAACTTTTGCCAGATGCAAAACTTGATTATAAATTGAACAGTAATTTATTTAGCAAAGACAGGAAAATTACAGGTTGATTACAAGTACTTTAATAAATAGTCAGTCTAGCCAATTTTTTGCCTTAACGTAAAAAAAAAATATATATATATTCACAAAATGGGGCAAAAAGTTTCATGTTTGTTGAGCAAGGAAGTTGAAAAACACCTTAATTTTATGCTCACAGACAACTAAACATGTTTTATCCTCTTTGTGTGAAACAGTATACAATAGAACCTCTTTTAACCAAAACTCTTGGTTAACCGAAATCCATTTAAAAAAAAAGAAAATTTTCGACTCCCCCCCCCACCTGCCCGAAATTTCACGCGCCATTCTTTTATAAACTTGTTCGTATGTGTTATAAACTATCTTAAAGAAATACGTTGTTGGCATTGCTGGAATTGTATAATCTGCCTAAAAATGATCCAAAACGCGCCTCATTGTCCATTACACATACAGATTAATTAAATAATAATTAATATCTCAGCTTCTAATTAAGCTATCCCGCACTGAAATTATCCGACAGCGGGCAAAGCACGCTAGTCTTTGTCATAATAATACCTGTAATGTGAACTAACTGGTATATTTAATCAAAAGTATTTCCCTCCCCCCCCCCCACTTTCCATTGACACAAACCTAACAAATAAAAATTATGCAATAGCGGGTGAAGCACGCTTTTGTTTCCCCCGAAAGCTATACCTATCTGATAGCGCTGAACCTCACGCAAATTGATAGATTTCCTAATTTAAATTATTTCGTGGTGAAAAGAGTACGTGCCACCCGCATTTGATGAAAATGAAACCGATTAATTAAATACTAATAATTAATATCTCAGCTTGTAATTAAGCTAGGAGTTTGAACTGGGTATGTATGAAATCAGCGAAGAATTTTAAATCGGGATGCCAAAAAATTTAATAAAAAAATTTAATATTTAAAAAGTTTAAATTTCGTATTAAAATAAAAACCGCAGGTGCGCCGTTATGTCTGAGATAAAAAAAAAAAAAACCGTTGAAAGGAAAGTTTTAAAGCAATGATCCAATTAATGAAATAATAATTAATATCTCAGCTTGTAATTAAGCTAGGAATTTGAACTGGGTATGTATGAAATCAGCGAACAACTTCGCGTCGGGATGTCAAAAAATTTAATCAAAAAATTTAATATTTAAAATGTTTAAATTTCGTGTTAAAATATCCTCTGCTTAAATTTCTCCAGCGCCGATATGTCTGAAAGATGACAACACCTGCTTTACGCTGAAATTAAATCTCTTTTCATTGTCTTTTCAAATACAGAAAATAAATTTTTATCGATCGATTTTTAGTGGATTTTTTGCGTTATACCCAACGCAGAAATTTGAACTTTATACCAAAATAAAGTAGAATTTTTTCCGCGTATTTCTATACCTTTTATGAATTTGTACGACCAATACTTTCGGAGATGCGATTTCGCTTTTTAAATGTCCACTTCATTTATTGCTTAATTTTCTCCGTATTAACCATGCATCCGCTGATTTTACTGGCAACCCTTAGGAGAAACTTCGAAGATGTGGAGAATGTCCGTTTGAACCTGCGTTAAAAAATGTGGATTGGTTAATTTTAGAAGTTAATTAGCCGTAATTCGGTTAATTACCAACTTTTTCAAAATTTTATGATTTGTTGTTTGATGTGAGGAGTTCAGCTATAAGTACCCAAAATTTCAAGTCTCTAACATGTATAGTTTCTGAGAACGGGCTCTGTGACGGACAGACAGACAGATAAAGGAGTGAGACGAATAGGGTTTCGTCAGATGAACGAAACACTAAAATGATGTCAAAAATATGAATTTTCCGAGAAGATATTTTAAATATACGAAGCATCAAACGTCCATAGATTTAGCATTATGGAGAATTCGAACGCCGAATGAGCTCCAGTGCGCCAAGCATACTTGCAACAATACTGTTCACCGTCGCTTCACTGAAAGTTAATGTATCATGTTGTCTAACATTATGCATCGATAAGGTTTGGAGGTTGGGACATCTTGCTCGGAGTATCGAATCCAGTTCTTGGCGATTTAAACGCCAGATTTCAGGAGTCCTTTCAAATATTAACTCGATGTCGGTGACGCACGGTGGAAGAATCTCAGCGAGTTTGAAGGCTGCTACAGACATTGACGAAGGGCTTCCTGAAATACGAGTAGAGATTCTTCTCCAAAGCTCCGGCCATCTCGTTATTTCATACCAGGTCTTGCATACTCTGTAATAGTGAAAAAATAAGCAGCATTATCATTCTTTTACATGCTTAGTTTTATATTACATATGAAAAAAAAAAATAATTCCAGTATCTTTACAACGTTAAACACCTGGCAAAACCTGGAAGACATGAGATAACAAAGTAATGTTGCGTGTAGATGTAACAGCAAACTCAAGAACGTTTTATTGGTGAACCTCTGATTATTTTTCTTTTTCTGCGACTTGTGATTCGTTCTTCTCCAAATGATTGCTACAAGTGAGAGAAATGTTTGCAGGTTAGAGGTTAATTATGACGTTATGCTGAATTTGTAAAATTTTATTACAGCGTAGTTCGCAATATTTCAAAAGCCAGATGAAAAAAAAAAAGTTTAAATCTGAGAATAAATGAGGAGCTCGGGACAGCATCAGCCCCCCTCCCCACATACACACTCACAAAGAAAAAAAAGTCATTTTCCCTGATCCATTTCATTTTTCAGGACTTTTCCAAGTCATTGAACTCAATTTTCCCATCCGAATTTTGAAAAAAGACTTGTAAAAAACTAATATCATTTGCTCTGGAGGGAAAAAAAGAACGAAAAATCGTGTGCCAAGCATAGATTACGAAACTCTTTCAAAAACTTCCAGAATACTTTAACAAAATTTCGCCGTTTAATATGGTAAAGATGATACTTATATGTAAACATTTTAGAAAACGTACAACAGCTCAACACATTTTGAAATCCAATTTCAGGAATCACCATCAATAGTCGGAAAACATTCGAATTATTTTGTTGAGCCCTGTATATGATCTATAGATTTACACATGTGGTATACCAGGGGCGGCGAACCTATGGCACGCGTGCCATGAGTGGCATGCTCCAGATTATTTTTGGCACGGCACAGATTCAGGTTCTACTTCAAAAATAGTAGCATTTTACAAAATGGATTTATTAATCTATATATTTTGTCTTTGTTTATCTGAATTCGATTTAGTAGGAGAGCTGTTGAACATTTTTGAGTAGGTATTTGAGGCACCCTGAAAATTTGTGCAACACTTCTTTTGTAATGCCTGAATACAAAATCGAATGTCTGGCTAAAGGATCGTGGCCCAAAAACTGTGCCAGACACGTGTCAAGTGCCATTTTTTGACTACCCCAAAAAGGTATTTGAGGCACGCTGAGATTGAGACAGAATAATATTTATACTTAGAAAAAATATTTTGAAAACGACAGACACTTTAATCGGCCCAAAAACTGTGCCAGACACGTGTCAAGTGCCATTTTTTGACTACCCAAAAAAGGTATTTGAGGCACACTGAGATTGAGACAGAATAGTATTTATGCTTAGAAAAAAATATTTTGAAAATGACAGACACTTTAGTCGGCACAAAAACTGTGCCACGATCCTTCAGCCAGACATTCGATTTTGTATTCGGCCATTACAAAAGAAGTGTTGCACAAATTTTCAGGTTGCCTCAAATACCTCCCCTAAAATGTTTAACAGCTCTTGGACTATTAGTTCAGTTGATTGTCATTGTCATACAGATTGAAGAAAATGTAATATAACTTAATATATCCCAGTCTAGTTCAATATTGGCTCACAAAATTTTAAGAATAAGAGAGAATTAGGAGACTATCGCAAAATAAAGATTAAAAGGCATATAAGCAAAAATGCCGATGATAAAATTATAAGAAGTTAGAAATCTATCTATTCCAGGCACCAAAAAGTTGTAGATTCTGGCGCTTGCTATTTTGATAATGTTTTCTGAGAGACATTCTTTTCAGAAATGTATAATATGAAAAATTCAAGTAAAAACATTTGTCAAATGTGTCCGATTCAACTTGCATTCTCTTAAAAATAGCCAAGTTCGAAGCTGATATATATTAATTTGTCATCTAAGATAAGACAACAGAAATAATATTTTAAAAATAAATTTTTAAAGTATAACATCAAATATCACCCATATTTTTTTAACGCTAACAACAAAATTTAAAATAATTTTGATTCATTATTATTTGATACATTCAAATTTTTTATTGTTGGCACGTTATGATCATGTAAAATACACTTTTTGGAAAATTTTGGCACGGGAATGTGAAAAGGTTCGCCGACCCTGTGCTATACTATATAGTATGCTAAAATTTAGATCAGCTAGGAAACGCATAGCACAGTTGCAGATTACCCTTCAGCAATTTCCGCTAGAAAGTGAAAATGTACTCGGGATCTTTTCTGCTGCCCTGTATAACACCTATGGAATTTATACACTCCAAATAATAGGCAAAAAATTAGTTTAATTTAAAAACGCGTATCACAATTGAAGAGCTGAGTGGATGAACATGTCAAGTGATAAGACTAAGATGCTTTACTCACACGCACCGTTTTATCGGTTAAAAAAGGGAAAAGAATCGCCAAACTTTGGGAATATTTCCTTCAATGGTAACCTGGCTATTGTGGTTGAATTAAGTCATTGTTAACCATTGAAAATCTTCAACTTTTGCTGCAGACTCACTCCACTGCTTTTAGAGACAACAGTAACTTGACTATATTATGGAGAATTCTCATTGATCAGAATAGAAATATTCTATAAAAGCGATGGAGTGACTAAGCAGCAAAAGCTGCAGATTTTTAACAGTGTAAAGTGCCCTTCTACATGAGAGATAGTTTTTTGTCCCTTAAAACTCCCCGTAAAAGAACTAATTATGCATTATAAATATTACAAACAAGTTGGAAATTGCTCGTCAAACGTGGCAAATGAGGTGCGTTCGTACTATAACTAGTTTTATAATTATTTTTTGCACCCCATATTGTACTGAATGTATATTTTTTTTGCACTTCATAAGTGCATAGTCTGTAACATTATTAAAATGCACTTGCAATAATTTTTTCCCATTCCCCGTAATGTAAAGAAAAACTTTTGACTGTCCCTGTAATTAAACTATACATCCGATTTTCATAAAATTTGAAATAGCTCGACAAAATTTTGCAACAATTATATATTTAAAGTTTCAGACCATTCGGAAGGCTGTAACACCATTAAAATGCACTTGCAATAATTTTTTCCCATTGGCCGTAATGTAACGGAAAAATTTTGACTGTCCCTGTAATTAAACTATACATCCGATTTTCATAAAATTTGAAATGGCACGACAAAATATTACAACAATTATATATTTAAAATTTCAGAACATTCGGAAGGCTGTAACACCATTAAAATGCACTTGCAATAATTTTTCCCATTGGCCGTCATGTAAAGAAAAACTTTTGACTGTCCCTGTAATTAAACTATACATCCGATTTTCATAAAATTTTAAATGGCTCGAAAAAATTTTGCAACAATCGTATATTTAAAATTTCAGACTATTCGGTTGGGTAGTTTTTGCTCTGTTATATGCGGACAGACAGATAGACGGACTGAACGACGACTATAGGTGCTACGTATTTATATAATTAAATAAAAACATAATTTGAAGAACAAATTAAAAAAAACAAAATTTATTTCCTACATTGTTTAAGCCCGAGAAGGGCCAGATATTAAGATATTTCATTCAATTTGTTTTACATTTAATGTTAAATTTGTGTAACAAATTAGTTAAGCCAATTGAAGATTAAAAAATAAAAATAAAATTCATACAATATGATAAACACCCTAAAAAATTAGATTCCGTTCAAATGAAATCGAAATAAATCTTAGACTTCTTCCATTTTTAATTGAAAATATTTGTATTGCAGATTTTGCATTATGTTTATGACAATTGTGCATAAAATGATAAGATGCATGCAAAATACAAAACTTAAAAAAAAAAAGTCTAAGATTTATTTCGATTTCATTTGAACGGAATCAAATTTTTTAGGGTGTTTTAAGTATCATATTGTATGAATTTTATTTTTATTTTCTAATCTTCAATTGGCTTAACAAATTTGTTACAAAAATTTAACATTAAATGTAAAACTAATTGAATGAAATATCTTAATATCTGGCCCTTCTCGAGCTTAAACAATGTGGGAAATAAATTTTGTTTTTTTTTTTATTTGTTCTTCAAATTATGTTTTTATTTAATATGTCAAGTTTTTTAATAACTACTGCACTCAGACGAACGCATTTCAAAATTAATGGAGAGTATCATCATCAGGCGTTGATGTATGCGGTATTGCATCACAATGTGGGATGCAGTTTACCAATGTGAAATTCTAAATTTTTCACTACTGTAGTAATGCAGGTTGCGGTAATTTGGACAAAAACTTAAAATCTGAACGTAAAAAATCTATAATCAAAACATAAAAAATTAATTTAAATTTAGATACCCTATTTCCCACTCGGGAACGCTATGAATGTAAATTGTGTTGAATCCTTACTGCTAATATTTAACCATATTATAACTGTGATACAGTAAAAAATAAAAGTTTTACTTAAATTTTTAAACCCTATTCTCTCCCAAGGGGAGATGTAAACACATCAGAAAATTATTACCTAAGTTTAACTTGGGGTATAAATAGGTCTCATCTCGGAGAAAAAATACATTTTAAAATTTAAGTTATGTAATTCCCCACTAAGTTCGCTACCTTGCGTAAAAATAGCTATCCATTAGAAACTTTTTACTAAAATATAAACTTGACCAAAGCAAAAACTTATTCTGAAAATATCCTTTTTATTTCCACTATGACGCCATATTCACTTTTTTAATTTTTGAAAAAAAAAAAAAAAAAAAAAAAAACTAGCTCAATATAAGGTTTCACCTGAAAATCTTTCAGCTAAAAAGAAATAAATTATTATTACGGCTTTTGAAATTTTTGCAACAATGAAGTAAAAATGTTACATTTTCTATGAAAAATGTCCGTTGATTTTCAATGAAAAAAGCGAAAATTGGAATTATTAAGAAAAATATATGAATAATGTAAAAATAAATTGGCCCATGTTTCTCTCTGGGTTATAATTCACCGATATGCAAAGGCATTTTACCATTCGTTTTGACCCTGACGTCAGGCAATCGTTTTTACACTTTAAATTTATAATATCATTAAAATTAGTAAAGAATAAAAAATGAGTGGCATCAGGGACTAAAAGGTGGGAAGAAAAAATGAAAAAGTTATGATCTCCATAGGCTTTTCCATATTAAATTAACATTGAGAGGTGACACTGGAAATAAATAAGTAATGCGCTGCCGCGCTTTTCTTAAATTACGAACGCACCTAAAAACGAATTTAACAAGTTGGAAATTGCTCGTCAAACGGGGCAAATGAGGTGCGTTCGTAATATAACTAGTTTTATAATTATTTTATGCACCCCATATTGTACTGAATGTTTAATTTTTTGCACTTCATAAGGTGCATAGTCTGTAACATCATTAAAATGCACTTCCAATATTTTTTTCCCATTCCCCGTAATGTAACGGAACACTTTTGACTGTCCCTGTAATTAAACTATACATCCCATTTTCATAAAATTTGAAATGGCTCGACAAAATTTTGCAACAGTTATATATTTAAAATTTGAGACGATTCGGAAGGCTGTAACACCATTAAAATGCACTTGCAATAATTTTTCCCATTGGCCGTAATGTAAAGAAAAACTTTTGACTGTTCCTGTCATTAAACTATATATCCGATTTTCATAAAATTTTAAATGGCTCGACAAAATTTTGCAACAATCGTATATTTAAAATTTCAGACCATTCGGTTGGGTAGTTTTTGCTCTGTTATATGCGGACAGACAGACAGACGGACTGAACGACGACTATATGTGCTACGTATTTATATAATTACGAACGCACCTAAAAACGAATTTAAAAAGCACATCTCTCATATTTGGACGAAATTATTTTCCTTTTAGGATTTTTTATTCATGTATTTTACCAGTATTGTGTATTTCAATACATAGTAACGTACATTTATCAAACATTTGTGCACTACGGCAGACGATTCGATAGAGTTCTAACGCTTTTCTCGAAGTAAACATTCAATGATTCAAATTATGATTTACGGATAACTTTTAAAAGATTCGACGCTAACGAAAAAGAAAGGCTACCGCGGTGCTTTACGCGTTTCTTTTTTTACAGACCGCTAGAGTCACGTGATGCTCGAATGCACCAATGGAGGTGTGCAAAAATAGCATGACGTCACTCTAGCGGTCTGTAAAAATCGATACGAGGAATGTACCGCGGTAGCCTGTCTTTTTTGGTTAGCCTCGTAAAAGATTGAGATGACGTCATGATGTTATTTGAAAGCTTGCGAGAAATTAGAGTTTGAACTATGTGATGTGTACTCTGATGTACAAGGGCACTTTAAAAACACGAAATGACGCAAGTAGCACATTTCTCATAAAATTTATGTTATGCAATATGCGTTTTTGCTTCATTTTGTAGATATACATCTTTTTGTGCTTTTTAATACGTCGTTATTTATAAGTAGTATATTTCCCATGATTAAAAGTTGTCGATGTATTAGAAAAAGTAGTTTGGCGTGGACTAGAAAACCGTGCTAATCAAAAAATCGCCAAACACCGTGCATTGTCAAAGCACATCTGTTCCAAATCACTTAACATGTTCATCCACTCAACTCTTCAATTTAAAACGCACTTCCAACAATTATTTATGATGTCAATAATTTAGTTTTGTTTATTTAAAGGCATTTTGTTGGTTAAGTTAAGTTAAGTTAGGGCCGTTGATCTGTAATGAAGAAATAATGAGTAGATTGCATTGATGAACCAGGGGATGAACTACATCGTCTAGAATACCTAGTGTAGAAATATGCTATCCAAACAGTGCTAAAAATTTGTATCGCTTAAATGTGAGACGATACTGCTAAAATCCCTCCCAAGTGTCGATCGCAGCGACATCTGCGGGATTTTCGTATTACTAGTATTACATTGTATAGACTAGCAATATCTTGCAGTTCTAGAAAATATCCTGCAGATGTCGCTGCGATCTTCATATTGTAGCAGCATCGTTGCACATTTAAGGGATACAATATTTTAGCGCTCTTTTAAGTATTACAGGGATAGCCCATTTCCACACTATATATTCTAGGCGCTATAGTATAACTTCGGTCCGTTTACTGGAAATAAAATATTGATGATAATGGCAGATTGATGACACATGAAATCCATGGAAGTTATTTTATTCTACGCCAACAAGACATGGTAAGGTGATCACCTAACACCAGCACAAAAAAATTACGTCTTTTGCCTACAAGAACCGGTTGCCAAGTCTCCGAGAAAATATTCTGTCCAACCGCGAAAATACGTTAAATCAAAAAACCCGTTAGCCTTGCTACATATTTTATTCAAAATCTAACAATGTCAAACAGGCAATGGATCACGAATGAAAAATATTTTTATAATGATTAAAGAAATGAGCATTAAATCTTTTAAGTTATTTATTTAAACCTGCGCCAAATTATAATTCTATCTGCCATCCGTTGAAGGAGGCCATTTTATTAAAAGTAGTTTTGTGACCGGGCCTGTTTTACTAAAAAGAATTTTATTTTGTGAAGGGGCCTGTTTTATTAAAAGGAATTTTGTGAAGGGGTCTGCTTTATTAAGGGGATTTTTGTAAAATAGTCTGTTTTATTAAATGGAATTTGGCGAAAGGGCCCTAAACAGGCCCCACATTTTGCACAGATCGAACCCTGCTTTCTGTTTGCTTTATTTTGACGGAGTATAGTTTGAATCAAACTAAACACGCATTTGTATCTCTCTATTCTAAAAAAAAGTAACTACCGCTGTCACCGCCGCCGCCGCCGGTTTTGAATTTTTGTGACCGGAGGTCTTTCTTCGTTAATATTAAGAAAAATAATGCATACAAAAATATGAAAATCGGTAGTATTATACAAAAATGTTTGATAAACACGCTGATGCAGACAGTTTTCAGATCGAAGAATTATTTTAAGAGATATTTAATGCTAAAGTTGGACAAAATCGTTCCACTAAAAAAGTTTTATAGGAGCAAAAACTGTTCATAGGAATTTAATCATTTTTAGATCATTTTATGCGTTAGAATTTGCCGGAGTGCAGATTGCATTAATTTTTTTATTTTGACTAATTTTTTGAGGTTTTATTTCTATTTTAAATTCAGATTTTCAGCATTTCTAGAGATATTTTTAACAGATTTTAGAAAGTGATATTAATTTAAACTGTTGCCATCTGTATAAACAGCGGAAACAATAATGTTTGCTTCAAAAAAAAAAAAAATATTTATACGCGTAAATATAAATTAAAAATTTATTTACACGTGACTATTATAAACAGAAAAAAACATTTGGAATTAGAACTAAATAATTATGTACAAAAAGCAGGAACTTATTAAAAATTACGTCATAAAAACTATAATTACACGTGAATTTTAAGAGAGAAAGGAATTTGTAAAACAATAAATTTATTAACATGCGTTAGAAGACTTAAATAGGAGAAATTACGTCATATTTACGGCACATTACAGTTATTACATAAAATGAACACAAAATAATATTGCAAAACGGTTTAAATTTAGAAATTGTGCTAGATATTTGATATTTTAAGAGGATACTTTTCAACTATTTTTGTTAGGAAAGCGCAAATAATATTTCATTTCTAACACAAGTATTTTCATGTGAATATTAAAAAGATAAAGAATAGTTTGGTCAAAATTACGTCAGATTAAAAACGATTAATTTAAAATGTCTCATTTAAAAGAACTTTCTTTTCACTTTGTTAAAAAATACCAGGAGACAAAGACTCTGTTTACTTAATTCCTTTTATATTAGCTTATTTTGAAATGTTGTTACACGTGTCTACGTCATCAAGTTACTTTTATTTCGATGTTTTGTTTGTATTTTAATTAATGTTGTACTAATTTATTTGTTTTTTCGTTATTTAAAATAAAAATTATGTCAATTTGTATAATTTGGCGAGTGGTTTGGCGATTTATATAATTTGGCGAAATTGGTCGACGGGATAATCAAGTAGTACCGCAACGGATTTGGCGTTAAAATTCCCCAATCAAAGAGAAATGAATAGAAATCCGTTTATAGAGAGATCGCCACTGTTTTTTAAATTATAATTCAATCTTTCGAAATCCTTTTAAAGCCGATCAAATTAGCGTGCATTTAGAGTCTACGGTGTCTGGACGGGGGTTGGCGAGCGTAGCTCGTAGGGGGCCGAGCCCCCTAGTTGTTGAAAAATAAAATAAAACATCGAGCTTTTCTTACCTTCCAATCCGACACAGTTCGTCGAATTCCAAATGGCGAAATATTTCAAGCAGGACTTCTTCACGAAAACTATTAATGCTTACAGTTGTACTAATGTGTTCATCCACCTGTTAAAAGAAGTAAAATGTAAAAAGAATGAAATTCATACTTGTTTCACATGAGATGTACTCTGTAATGTAACTATCTAATACGATGCATCAAAAGTTTAACAATGAGAACTGCTGTGGCGGGGAATTTCAACAGCAAGTTCTAGATCTACAAATTGAAAAGGCATTCCCTCCAGGCCCTTATTATCGCATGGGCAAATCGGGACATTGCCCAGGGGCCCCCGGACATCAAGGGGCCCCCAAATCCATATATTAATTTATAATATATTTACTTTTTTTTTCCAATTCAGCTCTGAAAATTTTCAAATATAAAACACAAATTTCATCTTTAAAAGATTCTACTAAACTCTCTGAAAAACATTTCATTTTGAACACACTGAATTCAATGCTTTCGCAAAGCTAACCTCAACCACTATTGAATAAGAAATAATATTTTGATTTTAATAGATTGTATTAGCAATGAACTTAAATCATATCTAGATTTTAATGGTTGAAAATAATCAGTTCTAACTCTCGTGAGCTAAATTTTCTTCTGTATTCAAAGTTTTCTCTTTAACTTTTGAGTAAATATGAAAAACAAACCCAAATTTGACATTTTTTTAGATTTATTGAAAAAACACTTTTTACTTGTGGAGTAGAATGTATTTGATTTGATATTATGTCGTGTGTAGTACAACTTAAAAATATGTAAAAGAAACTAACTTGATAAACTTATATTTACATGTAAGAGTATTTGACACTCTTCCATAAGCTGAAGTTTTTAAATTCATCTTAAAGTAGTCATCTTTAAGTTGCTAAAGTTATATAAAAGAGTTTTGTCCTGTACTAAGAAAGAAGGTATTTTTATGAATTAAGGTACTTAATTTGGAATTAACGATTTGGAATTTAGAATTGAAAATTTAGAATTTTCTTCTATTTAAAATCCAAGGTGCGAAAATATTGTTTGTGCATTACACATGTGACTGAACATCAGTTGCAACGATTCGAATGGAGCCCCCTAATTTATCTTTGCCCAGGGCCCCAATTAGTCATGATCGGGGCCTGATTCCCTCCATTATATTTTTTTAGCTTAATTTTAAGTTTTTTGTGTTGAAGTTTGTGCAGGGCCATCGCTCAGGCTTTTTTATTGGTGGGGGAGAGGACCTTAAATTGCCAAGTCAAATTTCAGTATCTTCTAACTAGTTGTATAATTCTACCAAGTTACCACAATTAGAAGATGTAATACAATTCTTATTTATGAAAAGTTTAATAATATTCCCAATTAGATTCGTAATTTTTGCCAAGTCTGTCAGATATCAAAAGTGTGTTATAGTTTTTGTTATAGTTTTCAGCAAATTTGCCATGTAAGTTTGTAAATTCACCAAGTGTAACAGCATTTGCGGGTGTTTTTTTTTTTTTGGGGGGGGGGGGGGAGGGGCTCCCCCGTCCCTCTGCTTACCGAAGGCCCTGAGTTTGTGCATATCTATTGCAGAGATTTTTAATACCTCTTTCCGATAAAGTTTGTAGTAAAAAAGGTTACTTCCAATTCGAAAGTTGACTACTTTTAATACATTCCCGAAGTTTAATATTATCCATAAAAGTATCAAGTTTGCAGACATTTTCCTTCAGGTACAAAAAAAACAAATAGTGTTTTATTATTTTTTTTTTCATATGGAGAAATCAAATATTTCAGAAAATGGAATCAAATTCAGAGATTTGAACTACTTTTCGAAGCGCGATAGATAAGAAAGGATCCTCATTACAGAATAATTCTTCATAACTCAATGTTCAATACATTTATTTAAAAAAAAAAAAACATTCTTCGATTTCAAATTACCTTTGCAGGGTTCCTTGATATATATCAATGGATAAACATCGTGATCTATGCGACACGGTATGTATCCATTGATATATACAGTGAAACTTCTTTTAAAAGCCACCCCTATTCATCGACCACCTCTATTAAGGCTGCTCTTAACTGCTCTGCTCAACAAGCGCAAAACGTTTTGACACATTTACAAATTCATTTTTTAACTTAAAGATATAAAATTGGAAAGCCTGGCCATGGAAGCGATTTGGAATTGAACTGTTTTTTTTTTTTCATTTTTTGATCAACCAATTACCTATTGACTTATAAGGAATTTTGATCACGTGACAAACATGTTTTTCGCCCGCTCTTGAGTCTTTTTCTTCTTTCGTGCGGAAATTCGGTTCAAAACGGCCACTTTGACACTCTTTTCTGAAAGATCTATTGCGTTTGCAAAAAAATGAAAGGACGTCTAAGACAGGCCAACTTGGCGGTATATCGCCAAATTTGGCGACCAAAATGAGTCGCCAAAAGTAACGCCAATTTGGCGATATCTCTAATATTTCGCCAAATTCCCATAGATTCCCATTGTAAACCAATATAGATTACTTTCTTACAGAAAATCAACAAATTGAGATATTTTAATGCAACAAAAACTAATATTAACTTAAGGGATTATATTAATTCGATTTTTCCACATTAGGAAAAAGAATACAGTTTCTTTCTTTTAACCCAATATAGTAAATTTTGTTCTCTTTTCAAAAAAGTTTATTCGGAATTCGTGCAGCGATTTTTGAATTTTTAGCGAATTTTTTATGCGATTATTGAACAGCATGTAATGCATGTCCATACCTATAAGGGGGTTACCGTAGGGAGGAAGCAATTCTGTCGCCAAATAACGCCAAGTTTGTCGCCAACTTGGCGATATATCGCCAAATTTGGCGACCAAAATGAGTTGCCAAAAGTGACGCCAACTTGGCGATATCTCTAATATTTCGCCAAATTCCCATAGACTTCCACTGTAAAACAATAGGGTTTACTTGCTTACAGAAAATCAACAAATTGAGATATTTTAATGCAACAAAAACTAATATTAACTTAAGGGATTATATTAATTATATTTAAGGGAGTCCAAGTAAATTAATTATGAATAAAAGTAACATGATCTAATGCTTAGCATGATTTCCAAAACATAAATTTTAAGAGAGCCCACAGGTCAAAGGAATTAGATTTGAAACTTTTATCCAATTATAGTAAATTTTGACTTTCGTGATTTTTGAACTTTTTGTGATTTTTAATGCGCTTTTTACGTTTCTTCGCGATCTGCTGCAATTTCTTGACATTCCATTTTTGACCTAAAGTACATTCTGCCCTCATTTCAATAAAGTTTATTCGGATTTCGTATAGCAATTTTTGAATTTTTCGGGAATTTTGCATGTGATTTTTAGTGTATTTTAGCGATTTGCTACTATTTTTCCACATTAGTGAAAGGAATCAACTTGCAATCTTCGAACATAATATTACTTCGATCATTAATCTTCGAACACATATTTTTTCTCTTTTCAGAATTTGAGAAGCGATTTAAATTTTTTTTCGCGATATCTTATTGTGATTTTCAGAGCTTTTTCGTAATTCCTGCTGTTTTTTGACGTACCCGGGCAAGTTCGCTAGTTTATAATAACGCTGTATTTCTGGCATTGTAAAATGTTGGTTTCCAATGAAAACCAATGGACGCAGTTAGAGGTTTTTCGCGGTTTCCAAAAATGGATTTTTTGGATATGGCGAGTTTTAAAACTCACGTCCTCATATGTATCTGATATTTACAGTCGGACCTCTATTTAACGAACCTCTATTTTGCGAACTTTCACTTGGAACCAAGAACACTGCAAATAAGGGCGTCTTAAAGTCAGACACATATGTGACTGAAAGAGTAATTCAGACACTTAAGTGTCTGAATATGGAATTTCAGACATCATAGGTGCCTGAAATTAAGACACTTAAGTGTCTAACTATATGATCATGGTATAAATACTGTAAACTGAAATGTCTGAAATTCAGACACATAAGTGTCTGAAACTGGAGTGTTCAATTTTCAGACATTTTAAAGTGTCTTAATTTTTAAGACACGTGTATATGTCTGAATTTAAGACGTTTAAAACATCTGAATCGCATCCATTTTTGATCACCCTGCAAGTTTTGCTATAGGCAATCAATTGTTCACTGTTTTTTGTAAGCTTTATACACTGTAAAAAATAACCATTACAATATGGAAATTATATTGCCAATTGGGACGCCAATTTACGTATTTTAATATAAATTTACTTCCGTAAATTCCAGAAAATTTTCCATTTTTTGCATATTTCTCCATTTAAAAGGTATAATATAATCTTTCAAGGTCAAATCCACATATTTCGCAATCAGAATTTTCTAAACTCACGTATATTAAACATGATTTATTTATTTATATTGAAACTAGTGCATTGGCACACCTACTGGGGGAGTTAAGGGGGCTGAAGCCTCTCCCAGATTAGACTAGATATTATTTTTTTTTAATTATGAAAGAATATAATTATTTTTTAATAGATCCTTAAAAAATCTGAATTTTTAAAAAGATATTAATTTTGTCGCACATTTTTTTTTCTCTTTTTTAAATTTTATTATGAAATTCGAAATTATAGCATGTTTAAAATTTACTTAATTATAAACATTAATTACTTAATTATACTTAAGTAAACTAATTAATTGATGTTTTTAAGATTTACTTTAGAAAAAAAAACTATTTACTTAATTATAAATTTAAGATCCAGTGCAACTTTTTGCACACTTTAACCTTTATAATGTTTTGATAATTTAATAATAAAACTTTAAATTGTTTGATTGCAAACACACTTTAAAATTATCCAAATACGGAAACACACACAAAAAAATCGCAAAAACAAAAGTATATATTAGTACAGTACAGTATTTCATTATTTAACATTTTAAAAGCATTCAGAATTACACCAACCAAAACTTTCCAGTTTGTTACGACGCTTGCATTTTTTTTTACAACTATAACACTGCCTCTAAAATATGCTAGTCCCCTCCAAATCGCAATTCTGGATGCACCACTGAATCTGTGTGGTATCCAAAGTGTATGCTGATTCTATTTCCCTCTGAAATTTAAAGTAAATATCAAGTTTAATTACGAAATTTTCGCAAAAGAAAAATAACTGGAATATATCTCAAAACTGTGGCGCCATCTATACATTTCTTATTCAATATATTGAATAAGAAATATCGAACTTATTATTAATTTGCGCATTTAAGTGTTTGATGGTGTTTTGAGAAGTTATTTAAGTTCGTTATAACTATTATTTTGGAATTATATAGAATATTTCTGAAATTTTTTACTACATAACATTTTAGCTAATCATTGAGTATTGATTTAATTCAGGAATGATCTCATTTCACCGTAAGAAAATTAGTCTCATCGAAAACTTTTAACCTGTATTTCGATCGAAAAAAAGGAAGATAAAAATTATTTGCGCAACTATAAAACACTGGTTTTTATTATTTTTGAAGAAAAATTATATACAATATTTATAACTGAGAAATTTTGTTCAGAATATATGGCATATGGAATATGGAATATATAGGGATTAATGAGTCCAATTTAAAAAAAATTGCCATATATTCAACCGATCTGAAAAAAGAAAGAAAGAAAGAAAAATCAAAAAATAGAACACTATATTTCTTCACACACTTTTATATACACATACCTTCGCATTAACATTAAACACAGGCTTTGGGCAAAAATATATGCATTTTTTTTTTATGAAAAATTGATTTTATTTTTAATGGGCGTTGAATTACGCCCCTCCGCCCCCCCCCCCCCCAAACACACAACTGAAACGGGACAAGCCCGAATTAAATATATATAGATATTAATTAAATATATATGTAATATATATACATATGCACTGTTAAAACATTTTAAATATTTTAATATTTCAAAAATAACGTCTGTCATCTGTATTAACAATAATATTTCTGTTCTGAAAATTTCTTCGGTAGAAGTAGATAAACCTTCTGCTAATCTTACATTGCAGGAAAAGCAAAATATTCAAAATTCTAGAGAGAAGATGTGTGAAATCTTTCAAAATTATAAGCAGATAGACAAAATATTTACCGTTTCTGTAAAATAAATTGTGAGTCACAAGTAACTAACAATATTTGAACTTCCTAGCTGTGAAATCGTGGCCGAGAGGGATTATCGCATAGTCTACAGACCATAAGGTTGCGAGTTCGTATCCCGCGACGGATAGGTGCAATGCTGTTAAGGTATATGTTAAATACAATGTTGTTGTAAATTGAGTAAAAGTAGTTAATCATGTAAAATGTGCGATACTGTATTGAAATACATGTGTACCCTTCTCTCTCTCTCTTTTTTTTTTAAATACAGAAATTTTCCAATAAATAAATAAATAAATTTTTCCAGAAATTGAAGAAAATTTTCATTAAAATACGTAAATTGTACTGGCGTCTTGATTGGCGGTACAATTTTTATATTTTGAAGGATTTTTTTTTCTGTGTATAAGGCTTTCCGAAAAAATGGCTGCTTTTGCAGAGAAATTAAAGGTGGTCAAACATGGATGCATTTCAGACATTTGAAGTGTCTTAAATTTAGACACATACAAGCGTCTTAAAAATTTAGACACTTTAAAATGTCTGAAAATTGAACACTCCGTTTCAGACACTTATGTGTCTGAATTTCAGACATTTCAATTTACAGTGAACATTTTGCAAATTTCTTCGTAAAATAACCTCCAAATTGCGAAGTGCATTCTCTATTTAACGAACTTTTCCTTGGGATCTAATTTTTTCTTCTCCCTATTTCTTAAAATATTGCTGGACATTTCAAACTTATTCTTTCTCTTAACACATTTTATGATGATCAATGACCATGAACAAGTCTTACCAGGCACCAAACTCACTGAGAGCAGTAAAATTGCTGTAATTCTTAGCTTTCCATCCAAGAAGTGCAAAATTTCAATATTCCCTTTTAATCCTCAACGGAGCTGCCCCATGTCCTTAAACTATAGTTTTCCGTTTTCTAGATTGTTGATCATGATCAATCGTGTTAATAATTTTGGTTCTTGTAGCTCAAAAATGTCAAAGCGAAACTGCTTGTGCATCAAAGAAAATAAAAATATTCTTGATGCGGTGGATAAAGGCGTGAAGAAAAAGAATACTGCTTTAAAATTTGGTATTCCTCCAGACAGCTTATCAACGATAATAAAAAATCGTGATTTTAATATAAAATTATTTTTTTAACTGAAAATACAATGTATTTCCAGACAATGTTTTGTTTCATTCTTATTTCCCCTGCAGTTTGCTTTTTGATGGGTAAAATAAATAAAACAAATAGATATAATTTATAAAAAGAGTGTGACTAATTACTTTTTAAAATTATATTTAGTATTTATGAACATAAATTACGTTTTATGTAGTTTAAAGTATTTTAAAAAGTGACTCTCTATTTAACGAATTTTCCATATAACGAACTTTTTTTCAGGATTTAGCTCCTTCGTTAAATAGAGGTCCGACTGTATTTACAAAATATGAAAATTTTCTAAATCTTTATTTTCAAAATATCATTATGCATGACATTTATTTATTCTTATATCACCTTTCTGAAGATGCATTCACGCTAGTACCTCTATCGGTGATTTTTACTCTTTTATTTAACTCAATTTGTTTTTTGAATGTAAAGAGGGTATTTTGGAATGAATTTTTCATTCACTTCTCGATATGCCAGAATTATAAATATTATATACAAAGGTGTGTTTCCTCTGGCAACACATCATTTTAATATTTTTAGAGCTTAATCATAAATTAATAGCTTAATTTTAAGGCACTTTTCCGTTAGCCCACCACAGATGATGAATCGCCAAATATTATTTTTAGGTTAAATTTTATGCGAAATACAAATACAATGGATTGAATGATGCACCAACCCACGCTCTCCAAAAAATGCCACCTCGTTGTAAAGATGCAATAACGAAATATTTTAAATATTAAAAAGTAAAATAAATAAAAATAAGAGTGTAATCTTTTAAAAATATATGCCCTTTTATTATTAAATAATTTAATATTAATTAAATTATGGTTACATATTAAAAATAAATCAGAAATCCTCAATAGAAAGTTAAAATTATCCCTTTTTTACTTTCTTCTATCTTTACAAGAAGAAAGTATTGGTTTCATGAAAATTTTCGAATTCCAGTTTTCGACGGATTTACACGTTTTATGGGTCAGAGATTCCAAAAAACATGTTTTTACGAAATATCTGTCTGTCCGTCTGTCTGTCTGTATGTGACACAAATTTTGTGGGCGCTCTATCTCAAGAACTAATGCATGGAATTTAATAAAAATTTATATTCAGGTAGTCCCTGATATAGATTGGGGCTGATTAGTTTTTGGTGTAAATCGCCCTGCAGGTGGCGCTGCTATGTAGCATTTTGCAGGATTTCCGCAAAAGCTCTATCTCAAGAACTAATGCACGGATTTTTATAAAACTTCAGATTCCGTTAGTCCTTGACCTGAATGGATGCTGTTTACGTTTTGGCGTAAATCGCCCAACAGGTGGCGCTGCTATGCTGCATTTTCCAGGATTTACACTATTTTCGCAGTAGCTCTATCTCAAGAACTAATGCACACATTTTCATCAAACTTCGGATTTAGTTACTCCTTCATATGAAATGATGCTGACTACGTGTTGGTGTAAATCGCCCAGTAGGTGGCGCTGCTGTGCTGCATTTTGAACTATTTTCTCAATAGCTTTATCTCAAGCTCTAATGCACGAATTTTCATCAAACTTCAGATTTAAGTATAACTTGATTAATATTGCTGCTGATTATGTGTTGTTGCAAATCGCTCAACAGGTGGCGCTTTTATGCTGCATTTGTCATGATTTGCGCAATACCTCTATCTCAAGAACTAATGCACGAATTTTCCTCAAACTTCATATTCAGTTAGACGTTGACATAAGTTGGTGATAATTAGGTTCTGGTGTAAATAACCCAATAAGTGGCGCTGCTATGCTGCATTTACACGATTTCAGTGACAGTCATACCTCGAGAACTAATGCACGGAATTTAATATTTTTAGAATTCTCATGATGAACACAGATTGCCATTTAATTTGGCACTGAGATAGTGAATTTTGAAGTATTGACATGTATGAGATAGAAGAAAGTTTTGTGATGGCCAAAACATACTAGTTTTATCATGTTACAATATATTTTGTGAAAAAAAAAAGAAGAGCAAAAATTATTTATATATGTACATTAAATTAATCAGCTCGCTTTTTCTACGAAATAAAAAAACTAGACGGATGTAAACTTCCTTCTATCTCATACATGTTAATACTTCCTGAAAAATGCAACATTTTCAGCGCTACCGGCTAGGTGATTTACACAAAAATTTAATCGCAACAACTTATGTCAACTTCTAAATGAATCTGAAGTTTGATGAAAATCCGTACATTAGTTTTTGAGATAGAGATATTGCGGAAATCGTAAAAAATTCTGCATAGCAGCGGCACCTGTAAGACGATTTACACCAAAAATTATTTAGAACCAATTTATACCAGCGGGACTAACTGAATCTGAAGCTTGATGAAAATTCATGCATTAGTTCTTGTATACAGCTATTGCGGATATCGTGAAAAATGCAGCATAGTAGCGCCACCTGTTGGGCGATTTATACCAAAAACTAAACAACACTAATTTACATCAGGGACTAATTTAATCTGCAGTTTGATGAAAATTCGCGCATTAGTTCTTGAGATAGAGCTATTGCGATAATCATGAATAATGCAGCATAGCAACGCCACCTATTGGGCGATTTTCACCAAAAAGTAATCAACACTAAATTATATCAAGGATTAACTGAATCTGAAATTTCATGAAAATTCGCGCATTAGTTCTTGAGATAGAGCTATTGCGATAATCATGAATAATGCAGCATAGCAACGCCACCTATTGGGCGATTTTCACCAAAAAGTAATCAACACTAAATTATATCAAGGATTAACTGAATCTGAAATTTCATGAAAATCCATGCATTAGTTCTTGAGATATAACTATTGTGGAAATCATGAAAAGGCAATATAGCAGCGCCACCTGTTGGAAGATTTACACCAAAAAGTAATCAGGGCCAGTTTATATCAAGGTCTAACTGAATCTAAAGTTTTGTGAAATTCTGTGCATTAGTTCTTGAGATAGAGCGCCCACAAAATTTTTGTCACATAGACTCACAGAGTGACAGACAGACATTTTCTAAAAACCAACAAATCGTGTTCAGGTGCTTTTAAAATGTATAAATCCATCGAAAACCGGAAGTCGAAATTTTTCACGAATCCAATACTTTCTTCTTGTAAAGATAGAAAAAAGTAAAAAATACAGTGCATTTTCCATAGCAGAATTCAAATTAACTTATTGCAACGATTTTTTTTTCTCCCGAAAAAGCATGAATTGCAGTTATTAAGTTAGCCGTGATTTTCGGGATAAACATAGAATGCTTACAAATGGGTGTTTGTAAAAAAACTATTTTTACTTCGGTACTTAATTTTAGGTGACAAAATATTGCTAAACTATATGCCTAATTTAATCTATATCTATAAAAGAAAGTCTGGACTGGGAGTCTAATCAACGCACAATCCAGACTACTGAACCTAAAATCATGAAAATGGGGGGGGGGGGAGAGACTTCTTATGACATAAGCTCCCGCTAAGAAAGAATTTTCTAAAATTCCACCCCTAAGGGGAGTAAAAAAAGGGGGAAACAAATTTTTAAAAAATCCTCAAAAATCGGATATTATTATTATTATGTGTCAAATGATAACATATTTTAGTATATTCCTGTATGCTGAATCGAATGATACCAAGTAAATTGTTTGTTGCGCTAAGCATTGTTTTTGGCGCTAAAATCTCAAAATTTCCAACATTACAAGTGATAATCTCTTAAAATTCATCAATTACTATAGCAACGGAAGAAATTCAAAAAAGACAAAAAGGTTTCGTGAGATATTATAAAACTGATTTTTTTTTTAAATATGAAAACAATGTTTCTACGTCTTAGAAAAGTTTTTAATTTCAAAGATCGGAATTGAAACAATATTTGGCTATTTATCATTTGCTCTTGGATAAAACGAAAAAAATAGCATTTTTTGCATTAGCCGTGCGCAAATCTCATCAACAGCATTTTTTAAATCACCAATAGCAGTATTTACATTTGTGTGTTTGTTTGCCGGGTTAAACTCCGGAACTGCCGAACCGGTTTTTAAAATAATGGTGGGAAAATACTGGTGAGCATTTTCGCCGATCCCAACCGTTATAGCAAAAATAAGAAACTGCGCATGCGTGGGGACTCGAAATTCTCCTACTAGAAATCTTGTACAGGGTTACCGTGGTTGCTATATGTCATTATGCTAAATTGGCGATTACTTTTTGGGGTTCAAAAATATCATAGATATAGGAAGGAATATATTCCTTATTCAAAAACGGTGATACAGTGTAGAGCTTATGTAAACTTATTTGATTTGGTATTTATAATGAATTACATACAATGAATTACATACATAAATTACATACAATGAAACATAGGCTTCTGCTTCATTACATGTCGGTACAACAACCCCGAAGGTGGTGCAAGAGCAAAAAACGATCAAAAATTGTGATTTTCGGATTTTATTATGGCTAGAAACTTGAAATTTGGTGTAATGATTACTTTTAAGATCAAAATACTTTCTATGTATGGTTTTTAAAAAGTTCGAAATTTAAAACGGTGAAATGAACAAAAAACGTTCTAAGAGCGTCCCTCGTTACGACTACTCTGGGATTCTTAAGGATAGAAACTTTAAATTTAACATGCATGCTACTTTTAAGACCTAAATGCTGGTGAGATATTCCGACACACAGAACAGTTTTTAAAGGAAATTGGAAATTTAAAAAACGTGAAATGAGTAAAAGGCATTCTAAATCAAGATTTCAGTGGAATTCTTAGGGATAGAAACTTGGAATTTGGCATGGTTGTTACTTTTAAGACGTAAATAGTCGCACATGACAATTTAGAAAATAAAATCGAAATTTAAAGCGGTGAACTGCGCGAAAAACGTTCAAAATTATCATTTTTATGGAATTGTTAAGGATAGAAACTCGAATTTTGACATGGCTGCTACTTTTAAGACGGTCATGCACGCACAAAACGGTTTTTAAAAAATTCGAAATTTAAAAATGTGGCAAGGCCGTTCTAAACTTATGATTTTTGTAATACTAAAAGGATTAGAAACTTGAAATTTGGCAAGGCTATTATTTTTAGGATACAAATGCTCCTAAGAAAGGTTTATAAAATATTCGAATTTTAAAAGGGTAGAATGCACTGAAAACGCTCTAAATTACGATTTCTATGGTATTGTTAGGGATAGAAACTTGAAATTTGACATGGTTATTACTTTTAGGACGTAAATAGTCACACAGGACAGTTAAAAAAAAAAAAAAAAAAAAAAAAAAAAAAAATAAATTACAACGACCATTTGGAAAACGATTTTTTTAAAGACTAAAATTTAAGACATAAAAAATCGCACGGAGTTGATCATACATTACGTACGCCATGAATTAAACATTAATAGTGTTATTACACGTAAAAATTGCAAGCCAAAAATATCGCCTGCGACCCGTCAGATTTCATGAAACTTAAGTATTATCCACCTGAAACTTACGTAACTATCCAAGCATTTCATTGACTGTTCGGGAAAAGGCTTTTCCATCGTCAGATTTCCAAGAAATCTGACGGCCAATTTTAAATGAAATTTCATTCTTAAACTTCTAAACATCCGACAATATTACTTTTTACACCGTCGGATAGAGAAAAAAAAATGTACCTTTAAATGCAATTTGTTTGAAAGCTGTATCTCAATTTGTTTCTGAGTTATTAATTTTTTTTGTAGTTTTTATTACTTTTTTGTCATAGTGGCAACAGAAAGTATCCATCATTGTTGATATTAAAGGGAAATACAGATTACTGTATAGACCAATCAGAAAACGAATAAATTGCAGATTAAACCAATGAAAATCTTCAGATATGCTTTTGATTTCCCATCCTGACGAGAACAATAACCATTTTTCCAAATGGTTAAAAAAAAAAAAAAAAAAAAAAAAAAAAAAAAAAAAAAAAAAATCGAAATTTAAAAGGGTGCAAGGAAAAAGAGTTCTAAACACGATTTTTGTGATACTGAGGAAACTAAAACGTGAAATGTGGTTACTTTTGGAATAGAAATGTTTGCTAAGGATGGTTTTTAAAATATTCAAAATTTAAAATGGCAAAATGAGCTGAAAACACTCTAAATTACGATTGCTTTGGAACTCTACGTAAAATTTGTCAATTAATTAATTCCACATCCATTTCGCAATTATCTGGCATATATTTGCAATTCTGACAACAAATCACTAACAGCTCCATCGATGTGTTATTCCAATATCAGTGCCTTAATTATTGAAAAAATAGTTTATTTATTAAATTCTAACTCCATTAAACGACTTTAAAAATAATTAAAAAAGAGTTTAAAATGTGCAGTTTACAATTATAAGGCTCCACTGCAAAGCCAATTTTGGGCCAAAAAAAGGCAAATTTTTGCCAAAGAATCCGGTTAAACCAATAAAAGCAACCAGCATAACTTTTTAAAATTTTAAACTTTTTTTGCAACCCTGCAAAATACTAAATTTTCTGCTCTATTTCATTATTATTATTTACTTGATTTTATTTATTCCAAACCCAGACAACGTCGGGCTGATCAGCTAGTATTTTATGTGTTAAACTCTAAACGAAGCTGACGGACTTTGAGTAGAATGTTAACATTTCAGATTAAATTAAGTATCTAATTTAGAAATACTTTGCCAAAAAGAGAGAGAGAGATCCTTACACAGTAAAAAAAGTTAAAATATAAATTTTCTGAAGAGATATTTAAAAAATACGAATACATTCCTCACCCATAGGTTTAACATTAGAGAGGGGATTTGAGATCTGACTGGCCAACACCTTACAATTTTTTGAATCATTATCTGTTTCTTTATTTTTCTATTATTAAAGGAATATTTTAATATGTTTCTAAACCAATAAATTACATATTAACAACTGTGTGTAAGTAAATTACAATAATAAAAATATTTCTATAAAAACATGCATGTAAAAGTTCGTTTAAGGTGGCAGAAAATGTGGATGTGATTTCCTATGTCTAATACTATGTGCACATTATGAAAGCTGAGTCACTTAGCTGAACTTTTTTGATCGGACCACCCGGAATTAGGCTTCACCTGTTCAAATCGCCAAAAATTTTAAGAGGCCTAACTTATGTTAAATTTGTAACTACAACTTCGAACCATAAATAGTTTATTATTGTTTTTATTCTTTGCGGCGTGTTAAATAAATAAACTAGTCAAAGGATCATTCAAAAAAGCCGATTAATAATTTGCAGACACAGCCTGATTACCTCAGGGGCACACGGGGCACGTGCCCCGAGCCTACATTTTAAGGGGGCCTCAAAATGCATTTTATGCACTCTCTGAAAATACAAATTAATATAAATTTCTATATGTAGTTCACAGAAAAAAATGTAATTTTCCCATTCATGTAAACTAAACTATCTCAGTTTTTTACCCGACTGCCAAGAAGGGTTGTGTGTTTGACGCGTATCAGGGTATGTGGATTTCTTTACACTCGAAACATCCCAACGGCTGGATAGATTTAATGAATGAGGTCTCTATTGATTCGTCTTAACCGTCGGATGGTTATAGGCTAAGTTTTGTTTTCATAAATTCAAAATGGCGGTAGAGACAAAAAAAAATTTTTTACGCATCTTTTTGGGTGGCATATCATTGGATAGGTCTTTCAAAATGAAGACGATGTTTCCTAGACTATTTTACAGTCAGAAGCTCCATTTAAATGTTGCACAACCTGAAAGTTGTGTAGGTAGAATCTCTAGCTTTACTGTAACTTTCATAGACATCTATAGGCCTCATCAACACAGTGTTTATAGATAGGAATTAACAATAAAACACAACTTAAAAATCATCAATACAAGTAAAAAAAAAAATAGGTAATCAATACAAAATATAGTTTCACGTTGATGAGAAATAATTAATTAATTAGTTCGCTTTTTACGCAGTCGGGTTTTTTGATTTTACAAATTTAATTTTTACTTGTTTACTAATGCTAAAGAATTGTAACGTAAACTTCGAAATTCCGAGAAGAATGGATATAACATTTAACATGTTTCATTCAAGTTTAGGGTTTTACTCGCTCGAAAGACCATGTAGTGCAGAAAATTTTAATGCATTTTTACAGGTATCTGTAATATATTGTTTTTTCGTAAAACTATCTATGGTTTAGATTGTAACCCGCACGTAAAGGTGTTTGTCAAGATTATAATGCATGAATTATTTTTAAAAAGGGGCTCGTACATAGCATGTGTCTTCCGGATCCAAAATAGAGCAAATCGGGCTCTGTTTGTAGAACAACTGGAAATTTAAGATGAGTTTCAAATAAGAAAAAGCAGGGCCGAAACTAAGGGGGGGGGGCAGAGGGGGCATGTGCCCCGGGCGCCAGAGCCAAGGGGCGCCAAATGAAAGATTATACCTTTGGAACCGATCATTTTCTTCTGATGGGCTGATGGCTTTCATTATTATGAAACAGCCATTATAAATGAAGTGTTGGGTGAAGATGAAAGAGCAGTCGTAAAAAGTTTGAACTCTGATTTTCTGGTCAGAATGGGGGAAAAAAATGGCCATCATTTTTTTTTTTTTTTTTTTTTTTATCATTCTGACCAGAAAATCAGAGTTCAAACTTTTTACGACTGCTCTTTCATATTCACCTAACACTTCATTTATAATGGCTGTTTCATAATAATAAAAGCCATCAGTCCATCAGAAGAAAATAACTCGGTTAAAGCGGAAACTCGGTTAAGCGGGACTCGGATAATCGGAACTCTACTGTATAAGCAAACACTGTAAATAGTCGGTAATACATGCGAATTCTTTTATGCGAACGAACTATAATTGCAAAAAACGTCACATTCAATTTACGTAGTTCAGTATTACATATTTTATGATTACATATTTAAAATTTTAAAATAAGTGGGCCATTTGAAAAATAGTAAAATTCTCTTTGTAAATATACTTTGAGGAAGAAAGGGGGGGGGGGGGCGCCAAAATTCATGTTTGCCCCGGGCACAAAAAAGGCTAGTTTCGGCCCTGAGAAAAAGAGTTCAGAAGGCAGAGTTCCACTCAACTCGAAATCTTCATTCGGGGTACGTCCAGACCGCTTCAAAAAACCGCAAAAAACTTCAACTTAAGTGATTCAACTACCTCAATCTGAACGCAATATAATTACTATGTTCGCACTAAAATAGTTCAGTCACTTAACTTGAAGTTTTTTGAAGCAGACGTACTCGGAATCAAGATTATGACTTGAGCAAGTTTCTGAAACTCACTTAACTTTTGATACTCTTTAAACTATGAGTTGAGTGGAAATCTACCTGCTGAACTCTTTTTGTCTTATTTAAAACTGTTATTAAAATTAGAGTTGAGTTCTACAAATAATCATTCAGCTTTTTCGAATGATCTTTTGAATCTTTTATTTAATTAACACGCCGCAAAGAATAAAAACAATAATAAACTATGTATAGTTAGAATAGAAGTTGTAATTACAAATTTAACATAAGTTAAGTCTCTTAAAACTTTTTGCAATATGAACAGGTGAAGCCTAGCCTAATTGCGGGTATCCCGTTTCAAAAAAGTTAAGTGAGTAAAATTTAAGTGGCTCAACTATCTCAGTGCGAACGCAATATAACAGTCAACGCAGAGAATTTTTGTGTCTTCCAAGCAAAATGACAATGAGACATGACGCTGCTGGCAATAAGCATGAAAAGTATACAACTTATGGCGGAAACGCGCAATCTGGCAATTCTCACTTATATGCACAATGATCAAAAGTCATTCATAAAAAAAAATAAACATCTTACGAAAGCACAATAGTTCACTTACTTCTTCTAGGCGTAAATCGTCCATTGATTGCCTTATCTTGTTATCCATTGATCGTCTTAATATCGAAAAGCACGTGGAGTGGAATAGAAACACAAATACAGACACAGTCCCAGACAGAACAGATAAGAAGACATGAACATGAACCTGTTTGCCCATGGGGGTGGGGGACGAACCAATAGTATGTGACTATGAGGTTCTTTTGTAACTACTCCAACTGCTGCCAGTTCGAGTGTCACAAAAAAGGGACAGCGGCTTCAAAAACAGGACTTAAAACTACAATAAACGAACTACAGTAAACGAAACCTGTCTATAGCATAATGGAATGGTGTCTAACGTAAAAATTCCATTGTTCCTACGGTAGGATTACCATATGCTATTATACCAGCCTAGGAATCCATAAGGAAAGGGGACGTGATGCTAAGATTTCGTTTCATTTTTCAATTCCTACTATTAGCTCACACTCTCCCTATATTTATTTATTTATTTATACATTTATCTTGTTCAAATTTTCAATCGTTAATAAAATACTCATTATTCATCCTATCAAGTTGAAATAAATTTTTTTAAACTTGTACTGGATGACAATTGATGTTAATACAGTTTTTTCAAATATTAATTAATTAATTAAATTTTAATTAATTAATTTTACTTTTGCATGGGAAACAAAATGGCGGCTAATGGTTGTTGAAGATCAATTAAAGTATTTTCAATAAGGAGTTGCCATAGGGGAAACCTTGTTCTGTCGCCAAATACCGCCAAGTTTGTCGCCAACTTGGCGATATATCGCCAAATTTGGCGACCAAAATGAGTCGCCAAAAGTGACGCCAACTTGGCGATATCTCTAATATTTCGCCAAATTCCCATAGAGTTCCATTGTAAACCTACTTGCTTATAGAAAATCAACAAATTGAGATATTTTAATGCAACAAAAACTAATATTAGCTTAAGGGATTACATTAAATTTTTCTTTGATGAACTAAGTAGGAATTGACTTTAAAAACAAAATTTTTATATTACTTGTTTTAGGTGCGTTCGTAATTATATAAATACCTAGCACCTATATACTCCTATAGTCGTCGTTCGGTCCGTCTGTCCGCATATAAGAGAGCAAAAACTACCCAACCGAATGGTCTGAAATTTTACATGCATAATTGTTGCAAAATTTTGTCGAGCCATTTCAGTTTTTATGGAAATCGGATGTATAGTTTAATGACAGGGACAGTCAAAAGTTTTCCGTTACATTACAGCCATTGGGAAAAAATTATTTCAAGTGCATTTTAAGGATGTTACAGCCTTTCGAACAGAATGAACTTGGTATGCACTTATGAAGTGCACTAATAATACATTCAGTACAATATGTGGTGCAAAAAATATTTATAAAACTAATTATAGTACGAACGCACCTCATTTGCCACGCTTGACGAGCAATTTCCAACTTGTTTCTTCATATCGGGCTAATATTTTTTGCAACAAAGAAATGATGTATAATATTCTTTGTTACACTCATTTATTGAATTTTCTAGGTAATTAACATAGAGATATGCATTCCAAATGCTACTCATTTTTTGATTTTTTTTTTTAAATTCTTGCAATTTTTGTAATGGAGTTAGACAGAGGTGGCTTTTGTAATCACAGCATCCTGAGCAAGACTATTGTCTCGGTGCGCGGTAAAAAGGTTAACGGTAAAAAAGGCAACTGAAAAAACGTCAACGTCAAAAAGGGCAACGGTAAAAAGGTCAACAGGTAAAAAAGGCAACGGTAAAAAGGTCAACGGTAAAAAAGGCAGCGGTAAAAAAAAATAATAATTAAAAAATGAGATTATTAGTTAGTTAATGAGGTACATATATATTGAGTTATAAAAAATCGATTCAATGTTTCAAGTAAACGTTCAAGTTCACGTGTATCGGTTATTTCAACTCGCTATATGAATAGCTTATGTAAAAGGACAGCGACTTTTATATATTTATGGAAACCTTGACCAAGAACGGTAGGCGGAAAAAAATCTCCATGAAAAAAGGGCTCACATTAACTACGGTGGAAAGGGTCCACACATTTATGAATAATTATCTAATAATTATATACAAGAACAGCTGCTTATTAATAAAAGTTAAGTTTTTCCACTGTCAGTTTTTTACAGCGTAGGGGGCAGGGGGTACAGAGTTAATCGGTAGGTCAAAGAAAACATAATTTTAACATTTCATTAAGGAAGTTAAGTTTAACATGCCTTACTTCTACAATGGGACAAGCTGGTGATTTTTACGGGGGAGGGGGGGGGGTATTAAGGAAATACAATTTATAGATTCTTTCAACTCGCTACATTGATAGTTTATATATAAGCAAAGATGTTTAATCAATAATGGCTTTTGGGTGTAGTGGGGGGGGGGGAGAGGGGGAGGAAAATATTACGTACAGAGATTGTAAAGGGAATAAAATAAAGACGAAGAGAAGAGCCATTTTCTTTAGAGAAATTTTTTCATTATCCTGCTTTTTTAGGTAAGGGGCAGATTTGTGGGTGTAATAAAATAGATAAGTATGGGGTAAAATTTTGAGATTAATCTACTAACATCAAAATACAGTAAAACTTCCTAAAACAACCACGTTTCGTTCAGAAAAAAAAAAAAAAAAAAAAAAAAAGGTCACTCCGAGAGGTGGTCTCGTAATGGAGGTCATGTTTAAATCTAGATTTTAATTGTTGAAAAAAGGTAACAATTAGTGTTACTAAAATTTATTTTTCACATTAGGAAAAAATATGAAAATTTAAGTTTCAAAACAAAAGTTAATTCCATAAGTTAATTACTGCAGAGTGTAAAAAATGAATACATTGACGTTTGTTATGATTTTACGATTTTATCTTTTATAGTTTATATTTCCAAGTCCTTTCAAAGCTAAGTAAATAAATGCATTTTTTTTTTTTTTTTTTTTTTTTGGACGGGAAAAAATAATGACGATTTCATTAATCTATCTATTTCTTTGAGAGTTTCCTGACACAATAGGGCAGGGGAGTTAAAAGTTACCGGAATAAAATAAAAAAAAATTAACTTAATTTAGAAGTTTGATGAATAATGCGCTCTCCGGAATTATTTTTCTAATAAAACCTACTTCAAGCGACCAGGGAACATTTGTTGCATTTTCTTCAAAGAAATTGGTCGCTCATGGAGAGAGTTCAACTAAAATGGTCTCTAAAGGGAGGTAAACTTACTATTTGAGTCCATGGGAATAAATTTCGTTCCATGAAAAAATTGTCGTTCAGGGAGGTGGTCGCACAGGGAAGTTTCACTGTAAGATATTTTACTCAGGGATTTCCCCAGGGTTTTTATCCTGTACTTATATATTGTCTATTAGGGGTGGGGCTGGGGACAACAGAGGTAAACTAGAGTCTTTTAGGTTTGAGTAACAAAAGGGCTTAGGTTTGAGTAACAAAAATGTAAACTTGTATTGTAATTTTGACAAGCTATGCTAGATAAATAGAATGACCTTTAGGATATACTCATAAATATCAACTCCATTCCTATCCCTTTGTATTTATAGAGAGGAAAATGGTTTGTAAACTGTATCAAAATCCATGACTGTGTTTTAACGAAACTTATTGCACCTGTGGAATGCAATAAATGTTGAAATACCCTGAAAACCTCCTGATTTGTCACAAAAAATTCAGCTAAAGAATTTTTTTTTTGTATTTTTTAAAGGACTTTATAACTTTTGATTTTCTAGTTCTAGTCCTTCGCTTTTAGTCTTCGTAATATTCTTATTTTTTATTACATTATTCCACTAATAGTAATTACTGTATAATTTCTTTATAGTAATTTCTTAATTGTATTGATTTTTATGAAATAGTTTTCGTTTTTTAATTTTTGTATTAATTTGATATGAAAATAATTATTTATAACAAAAGCAAGGAGAATTTTTTATTGGCAGGGTACGCTTACTTAGTGCATAAAACTGGAAAGCAATGTATTCGTTGGAGACACGAAACGTAAATTAGACTACATTTTAATTTTTCTATCTGATCGGTGGCATTGTAACCGGGGAAAAAAAATAATATAAATAAATCCTTAACTGGAAACACCTTTAACGAGAAATGCTATCAAACCGTTATTTACGAAAAGTAATATTCACCTCTTTTAACGGTAGAAAATCTACGATTATATAAAACAAAGATTTTTTTTAATGGTGTTTATTTTATTAAAAAAAAAAAAAAAAAAAAAAAAAAAAAAAAGAGATATGATGTCGTCTGGCATAAAGCAAGTTTCCAGATCAAAGTTAAATAAATCTACAATAGGGGAAAATGGCAACAAAAAGATATAATAATCTACTATTTTCCAACTATTTTTCTTTCACTTTCTTCAGAAATAGAATACTTCTGTTGCCAACGTTAAAGGAATGACGTTATAAACTACAATTTTTTTTTTCTCAAAAATGAATTGAGATGCAGTTTTCAAACAAATTGCATATAAAAGTACTTTTTTTCCCTATGCGACAGTAAAAAAAATGAAAATGTGTTATGCTTAGAAATTAAAAAAACTGCAGTAGAGATTATTGGTATTTAACCGCACCGTATGCGGACGGAGGGACAGACAGACTATAGGTGCTACGTATTTATATAATTACGAACGCACCTAAAAATGAAATACAGTAGAACCTCGATTAACCGAGCTTCGATTAATCGAGGTTTCTGTTAACCAAGCCAATAACGAAATCTAATTTTTTTTTTTTTTTTTTTTTGTGAATGAGCACTGGAAATTGAAAAAGGTCCACATTTTTTAGTTTACTGTCCGTGCTACAGGTTCTTCTGTCTCCAAACCAAAAACACTTAATTTCCAAGAAATATTGCACCCTGAGATGTCAACAGCGAACAATGCTTTGTTTCCAGTGACCATGTGGCCTACTGAATATTAATTGAGATGTGTTATTGGACAATTATACCCCCCCCCCCCACTTGACTGGCAACAGTAGGGAGGGGCGACTCTCAAAATAGACATTTGGGTTTTATGACATTATTCTGTTTGCGTTTTCTTTCGCGTGATATTCATTAATGTAAATTTAACAAATTAAAAAAAAATTTTCTTTTTGAAAATGCATCTTTTAATATTTAACTTAGTATAGTTAAACATTTTTCAATTTGCTTTTTAAAATTTACTACTAGTACTTGATTTCTTTTTCAAATTTGTTGAGCTGTGAAACATAACTTTATATATGTTTATTTTTATCATTTGAAAAACGTTCTATTTTTTATTCTAAGAGATGTTAAATTCGCGAGCACGGCGCGTTTTTATACACGCCGTATTTCTATTAACCGAGATTTCCGATATCCGAGGTACGCGGTCCCAATTATCTCGGATAATCGAGGTTTCACTGTACATTGTATATTGTATGATTCTTAAGTACGGTCTAAAAATTTTATGCATGTACAAATGAGAAATATTGTGTGTCTAATAATAGTACATTATGACGTGAGAACAAAATTACATTTAAAGTGTGTCGTTTATCCAAAAAATATTGAGAAATGTTCATATCGAACGTTTGGTTATTCATATGCGTTCATTATTAAATTTAAAGATCTGTGCTTCTCAAGTTTTCTTCAATTATTTGTTTGTGAGTCAATATTATTTTTTTACATTCCACCAGTTTTAAGCCATTTTTCTTCCACTTTTAAACCAGTTTTATTCAAACAAAACTCAAAGAAAATAATTGCTGAATGTATCGTGTAATATTGTTATTCTTTTTTCAAACATCAATTCTGATCTTTTAGCGTGTAGTTTGAACGTCATTTCATAAAAAATATTGAAATGATATTTTAGGCGATCTTTATTGTCATATAGTGTAATAGACACAAACATTACATTCCACAGAAACGTAATAGACATTAAAAATTTCCTTAATTTTCCAAATGGTGAACAGAAAAAAAAAGTTTTTACTTTCCAGCTTTCTTTCTGGAAAAATTAGAGAAAAATGATTTTAAAGGAAAAAACGATAATAATCCATTTTTGTGAAATTTTATATGATAGTTTCATTTAATTGCTTGAAAAACATATTATCGTTTGGTAATCTTTGATTCAGGTATAAAATGAAAATAATCCTTTAAAAATGCAGTTAAAGATAGGTCGATACACAGCTGAAGATAGTATTCATATCCATACCTGTAAATTAAAATGACTGGGAATAGCTAGTTTATGACTATCATCTTTTTTCCCTTCGGCCCATATTTCCCATTATAACAATATATCTGTTAAATTGTATTAAAACCAGTATAATGAAACTAATTACTAAATTGTTTAGATTTCAAATTTTTAAGTTGATTTTGTAAGAAATACTACCTATTGCAATCTCCTC
The DNA here is from genome assembly GCA_963932465.1 of Maratus speciosus. Taxonomy (NCBI): domain Eukaryota; kingdom Metazoa; phylum Arthropoda; class Arachnida; order Araneae; family Salticidae; genus Maratus; species Maratus speciosus. The sequence continues at coordinate 128,563 of CAWVRF010001504.1, read as the reverse complement.
TATGCTGGAATTTCTGAAAAAGTTTTGCAGATCTACACTGCTCATGACCCCTAGAACCCAAAACCACCCCCAATTCAAAACTTTATATGTATATATATATATTATTTTTTATTTTTTAAAAAAAGATGGTGGATTGTAATATTATATAATGGTTATATATATATATAAAGTTTTGTCCATAAAAAAGTGATGTAATATATATCCCTTCTCCATAATTCTGCACAAATCTCTTCCAAACTTATACACAAAATCAATGGGTAGAAAATCTCGGTCAAGTTCGTGAATGGGCAAAATCAGACCAAGGAGAGGGAGGGGGGGGGGGGGGTAGAGAGGGGTTTTGTGAAAACAGAAAAACCACATATCTTCTTAATTATAATACATAACAAATCAGTTTAAAGTTATTATTACTTCTAAGAAAAGGGCCGAAAATTTTATGCATCACAGATCTTTGATAAAATTAAAAATGGGCTTAAGGAACGAAAAAAACAGGGTTTTAGGAAGAAAAAAATTCATAACTTCGTCAATTCTCAAGATATCAAATCCAATTAAATTTATTATATATCTTCTTAACATTATCTACAACTTTTATAATGACAAGTTTTTGATAGGACCAATTTTTACAGCAAAAACAAATTAAAAATACATAGCGGTTAAAGTAAAAATCCCAAACTCTACCCACAAAAATATTTGATGATTTAGTAACAATACCGCTTTTGAACTTACCCATTAAAGTTTTCTATATGCAATAGAACAGTATTTCATCTAAGTTTTTACAAATACCTGTAATTACTTTCACCTAGTTAATACAACCATGAAACGCTTTTAATAAGGTTCTTTTTTTCCTTTTAAAGTTAAATATGTTACCATTAATGATTTTTTTTTTTTACTATTTTTCTGATGTGGTTACTTTGTTTTCTCTTAATCTAGATCTATTAGACAAAAGCTACCGATTAATATTATTGATAACATTACTGTTGAGCGCTTATAGAAATATTTCCTACATGCACTTAAAACATGCTTCAATTTCGATCCCCCCCCCCCCAACCCTTTTTTTTTCTTCTATGTGCTTTAATATATATATTTTTATTTATTTATTTTTTTTTTTTTACGATTTATAAATGTAACATTATATACAAGGCGATAAGGCCGAAAACTGCTGAAAAATTCAATAAATAGATTTCAAAATCTTTGAAAAGAAGTTATAAAGGCTTTTTTTTTTTCGTTATTACTCTTCTGCCTGATGAAATAAAAATTAAAGATTTCGTCAAGTTGAAAAGTTACTTAGATACTTTTCTGTTTCCTTTGATCACCTTCGCTTCTTTTTTTAAACAATAGCTAAATTTCGAAATGAAAAATAATTGTTTTATTTAGTGTTGTCAGATTGGGGACTTTTTTGTCCCCAGATTGCTGATTGTCACCGGTTTTTTTTTTTTTTTTTTAATAGAAATATTCGGTCGTTCTGAAAACTATTTTTGTTCGGAAATGCATGTAACAAGCAGGTGTTATTGTTCAAAAACTATGTCATCGAGCTGCTTTTTTTTTTTGTTTATTGCGTTTGCAAAAAAGAGCTAGATGACATAGTTGTTTCAGAAAATAGTGTCAAAGTAGGCGTTCTGAACCGAATTTTCGCTCGAAAATAGAATAACCTCTCGAGAAAGGGCGAAAAACGTGTTTGTCACGTGATCAAAATCGCTTATAACGCAATAGGTAATTTATAGATAAAAAAATGTAAAACACAGTTCGATTCCAAATCGCTCCTATGGTCAGGCTTTCCAATTTTATACCTTTCCGTTAAAAAATGAATTTGTAAATGTGTCAAAACGTTTTGCGCTTGTTGAGCAGAGCAATTGAGAACAGACTTAAAAAAGTGCCCAATCTGGCAACACTGGTTCAAGTACAAAGTAAATGTTAACAACTGCCTTGAAATTGTCTTGTGCAATTTCTGTGTGAATTTTTGAAATTATTACTGCAATATTCTCTAATACATTTTAGAAATAATCCAAATATATGTGTTAAATTTATGCGAAATGTCATTTTAGTTACTCCTGAAATCAAGATAACGAATCTCGGAAAAAATACCGTATAGAACCTATCTTTTAATTATTATTATTACTTTGCACGATCATGTTGGCCGAATGATAGATTAAAGCTTGAAAATTAAATTTTTTATTCTCCTACCTCACACAAACACCAATGTGATCAGAATTAGTTCAAATATTATATGATAAGTATGATTAAAACAATACTTTTATTAGAGGTTACTTTTTAAATCACTACATAAAAAAAGGATGACATAATACCTCTTACCACAAAGATTCTACCAGTAATAAATCAAAACAAATAAAACATTTTAAAATAAATGTTTCTCCCCCCCCCCCCCCCCACCTTTTTTTATGGTTTCAATACAGCATTATGATTAGGAAAAATTAAATAATAGAAGTATGAATAGTTTTTAAAATACAAATGTTTCTCGACTAAAGTAAAAAAAGCATGGAAATAAAAAATCATGAAAATAAAATTTCAATTACTTCCAAGTTTGGGACACTAAATTTTGGGAGGTCTGGACAAATGCCCCACTTGCCCACACAGAAAAAGCATAATCTTTTCAACTATATCGGAATCCAAATTGACTTCTTTTTTCTGACATATCCTGAATTTAGTTTTGTTCGTAAACACATGGAATTGGCAGATGCTCTTATTCAGAAACTATGGAGTCGAACAGTGTTACCATTTTTCGATAAAAGCAGGCATTCTTTTTGAAAACGCTGTTAAAATTGGCGTTTTGAATAGAATTACTTGTGAATGCCACGCGATATTCTATATAGATTCTATGTAGACATTATTCTATATAGAGTCTTCACCAGAAAGAATACTTTGGACAATCTTTTGCAAAATCAAGTCAACCCGAATCCCAGCTCAAAAATCACAATCTAACTCGAATCCGAAACAAAGAAAGTCAAACCTATTCGTAGCGAAATGGTAGAAATTAAAATGATATGTAAAGAAAAAATATAGCACGAACCGCAGGTCGCGTCATTTTCGGATAAAAGCGAATTTCCTAGCCCGGTACAAAATGCTACGTCTCTACACCATAGTCAATAAATTTGAATCTTTAATTTTATTTCAAATTATTTTCGTAAAAACATTTTCATTTCTGCTATGTATTCTCTAAATTGTGCTTTCTTGAGCCGAATCTTTCATATTTACTGACCCCCCCCCCCCCCCGCCCGCCCACACACACACACCTACTTAACTGTAGCCCCTTCTACTTTGCAAACATCAAGATAATGAAAATTCTTCGCTTTCAAAAATTTTCATTTGTTTGTCATTATTTCAAACCTTTTAAAATCTCTGTATGTAAAGTTTTGTTTCTTTTCATTTCATGTCTTTTCCCATTCTCCTCCCCCGAAAAACTAGCTTTGGTCAAAGTTTCCATAAATATATATAAGTTGATGTCCTTATACATAAGCTATCCATGTAGCGCGTTGAAAGAATCTACAGAGTATATTTTCTGTTTAACCCCATTCCCCCCATTCCAGGTACCTTTTAACGATCAGTCGACGTCTCCGGCATGGAATAATTTTTTAATACACAGCACCTATATATTTGTGTCTTTAGTATAATGACATGTATAATATATTGCTTTCAATAACAGGGTTACAAATACATGTTCTTACCACGTGCTTTACTTGAAGCATAGAATCGGTTTTCTATAACTGAACGTATATACACCTTAATAACTAATATGTGCCAATTTTATGTTCAATGAAGTATTTATAATTATTATTTTTTAACAGTTGCCTTTTTTACCGTTGACCTTTTTACCGTTGCCTTTTTTACCTGTTGACCTTTTTACCATTGACCTTTTTACCGTTGACGTTTTTTCCGTTGCCTTTTTACCGTTGACCTTTTTTCCTAAATTCCCCATAAGTGTACCTGATACATAAATTAAAAAACCCAATTCCACTCCATCCAGGCAACAAAATGAATGCTTATATGGATCATCCCGAGGCAAATTCACCATTTCAAAGAAAGGATTAGTTTTTCTCCCGATGCGAGGTGGGGCAGAAGGATGAATGGCTTTCTTATTGTTTGATTTGAACCGGGCCCCTTGGGCCGGAATCGAGAATATTTGGGGGAGGGGGCACTTAATTTCCAAGAAATATTGCACCCTGAGATGTCAACAGCGAACAATGCTTTGTTTCCAGTGGCCGTGTGTCCTACTGAACACTAAATGAGATGTGTACATCCCTCCTCCACCCCCCCCCCCCCCCCCCCCCCGCTTGACTTGCAACAGTAAACAGTAGGGAGGGACGACTCTCACAATAGGCATTTGGGTTTCATGACATTATTCTGTTTATGCTTTCTTTCGCCAATCAAAATAATGTTAATGCAAATTTAACAAATTAAATTTTTTTTTTTTTTTTCGTGAGATTTTTTTTCTTTTTGAAAATGCATCTTTCAATATTTAACTTAGTATAGTTAAAAATTTTTCAATTTTCATTTTAAAATTTACTACTAGTACTACTTGATTTCCTTTTCAAATTTGTTGAGCTGTGAAACATAAATTTATATATGTTTATTTTTATCATTTGAAAAACATTCTATTGTTTTTATTCTAAGAGATGTTAAATTCGCGCGCACGGTGCGTTTTTATACGCAATTTCTATTAACCGAGATTTCCGATATCCGAGGTACTTGCGGTCCCAATTAGCTCGGATAATCGAGGTTTCACTGTACATTGTATATTGTATGATTCTTAAGTACAGTCTAAAAATTTTATGCATGTACAAATGAGAAATATTTTGTGTGTCTAACAATAGTACGTTATGACGTGAGAACAAATTACATTTAAAGTGTGTCGTTTATCCAAAAAATACTGAGAAATATTCATATCGAACGTTTGGTTATTCATATGCGTTCATTATTAAATTTAAAGATCTGTGCTTTTCAAGCTTTGTTCAATTATTTGTTTGTGAGTCAATATTATTTTTTTACATTCCACCAGTTTTAAACCATTTTTCTTCCACTTTTAAACCAGTTTTATTCAAACAAACTCAAAGAAAATAATTGCTGACTATATCGTGTAATATTGTTATTCTTTTTTCAAACATCAATTCTGATCTTTTATCGTGTAGTTTGAACGTCATTTCATAAAAAATATTGAAATGATATTTTAGGCGATCTTTATTGCCATATAGTGTAATAGACACAAACATTACATTTCACAGAAACGTAATAGGCATTAAAAATTTCCTTAATTTTCCAAATGGTGAACAGAAAAAAAAAGTTTTTACTTTCCAGCTTTCTTTCTGGAAAAATTAGAGAAAAACGATTTTAAAGGAAAAAACGATAATAATCCATTTTTGTGAAATTTTATATGATAGTTTCATTTAATTGCTTGAAAAACATATTATCGTTTGTTAATCTTTGATTCAGGTATAAAATGAAAATAATCCTTTAAAAATGCAGTTAAAGATAGGTCGATACACAGCTGAAGATAGTATTCATATCCATACCTGTAAATTAAAATGACTGGTAATAGCTAGTTTATGACTATCATCTTTTTTCCCTTCGGCCCATATTTCCCATTATAACAATATATCTGTTAAATTGTATTAAAACCAGTATAATGAAACTAATTACTAAATTGTTTAGATTTCAAAATTTTAAGTTGATTTTGTAAGAAATACTACCTATTACAATCTCCTCTATGCTGGAATTTCTGAAAAAGTTTCGCAGATCTACACTGCTCATGACCCCTAGAACCCAAAACCACCCCCTTTTACCCAATTCAAAACTTTATATATATATATATATATATATTATTTTTTATTTTTTAAAAAAAGATGATGGATTGTAATATTATATAATGGTTAAATATATATAAAGTTTTGTCCATAAAAAAGTGATGTAATATATATATATCCCTTTTCCATAATTCTGCACAAATCTCTTCCAAACTTATACACAAAATCAAGGGGTAGAAAATCTCGGTCAAGTTCGTGAATGGACAAAATCAGACCAAGGAGAGAGGGGGGGGGGGGTAGAGAGGGGTTTTGCGAAAACAGAAAAAAACACATAACTTCTTAATTATAATACATAACAAATCAGTTTAAAGTTATTATTACTTCTAAGAAAAGGGCCGAAAATTTTATGCATCACAGATCTTTGATAAAATTAAAAATGGGCTCGAGGAACGAAAAAAACAGGTTTTTAGGGAGCGTCAATTCTCAAGATATCAAATACAATTAAATTTATTATATATCTTCTTAATATTATCTACAACTTTTATATTGACACGTTTTTGATAGGACCAATTTTTACAGCAAAAACAAATTAAAAATACACAGCGGTTAAAGTAAAAATCCCAAACTCTACCCACAAAAAATATTTTATAATTTAGTAACAATACCGCTTTTGAACTTACCCATTAAAGTTTTCTATATGCAATAGAACAGTATTTCATCTAAGTTTTTACAAATACCTGTAATCACTTTCACCTAGTTAATACAACCATGAAACGCTTTTAATAAGGTTCTTTTTTTCCTTTTAAAGTTAAATATGTTACCATTAATGATTTTTTTTTTTTTTACTATTTTTCTGATGTGGTTATTTTGTTTTCTCTTAATCTAGATCTATTAGACAAAAGCTACCGATTAATATTATTGATAACATTACTGTTGAGCGCTTATAGAAATATTTCCTACATGCACTTAAAACATGTTTCAATTTCGATCCCCACCCCCAACCTTTTTTTTTCTTCTATGTGCTTCAATATTTTTTTTTTTTTTTTTACGATTTATAAATGTAACATTATATACAGGGAGATAAGGCCGAAAACTGCTTAAAAATTCAATTAAATAGATTTCAAAATCTTTGAAAAGAAGTTATAAAGGCTTTTTTTTTACCGCCTAAAAGTTAGCCCCCCCCCTGACGAAAAATAAGAAAGTTACATATGCATTTCGTTTGATCATCGTTTGATCAGATTTGATCAACAATTTTCATTGTTTGATCAACTTTATTTCACGAGTTATGATTAAAAAGAACCAGGGGGGGGGGGGGGGGGTAACTTTTAGGATATTTCAAAATGCGCAAAACTAAAAAAAAAATTAGCGATCCTTATCAGAAATCGTCTGTAGAGATTTGATCAACCATTTTTAGCGTATGATCAAACCCGGAAATGCCCCCAAAATCGACATTTTTAGGTTCACACCCCTAAAAGTTATCCCCCCCCCCCCCTTGACGGAATTTCGGGACAAAAATGGTGCCATCTAACGTGAAATCGTTTGTAGAGATTTGATCAACCATTTTTAGCGTTTGATCAAACACGGAAATGCGCCCAAAATCGATATTTTTAGCAGCGGACCCCTAAAAGTTAGCCCTGCCCCCTTGACGGAATTTCGGGACAAAAATGATGCTATCTAACGTGAAATCGTTTATAGAGATTTGATGAACCATTTTTAGCGTTTGATCAAACGCGGAAACGCGGCTAAAATCTATATTTTTAGCAGCGGACCCCTAAAAGTTAGCCCCCCTTGACGGAATTTCGGGACAAAAATGATGCCATCTAACGTGAAATCGTTTGTAAAGATTTGATCAACCATTTTTAGCGTTAGATCAAAACCGGAAATGCGCCCAAAATCGATATTTTTAGCAGCGCAACCCTAAAAGTTAGCCCCCCCTTGACGGAATTTCGGACAAAAATGGTGCCATCTAACGTGAAATCGTTTGTAGAAATTTGATCAACCATTTTTAGCGTTTGATCAAACCCGGAAATGCGCCCAAAATCGATATATTTAGCTTCACACCCCTAAAGGTTAGCCCCCCCTTGACGGAATATCGGGACACAAATGGTGCCAATTAACGTGAAATCATTTGTAAAGATTTGATCAACCATTTTAAGCGTTTTATCAAACCCGGAAATGCGCACAAAATCGATAATTTTAGCTTCACACCCCAAAAATTAGCCCCCCTTTGACGGAATTTCGGGACAAAAATGGTGCCATCTAACGTGAAATCGTTTGTACAGATTTGATCAACCATTTTTAGCGTTTGATCAAAACCGGAAATGCGCCCAAAGTCGATATAATTAGCAGCAGACATCTAAAAGTTAACCCCCCTCTTGACGGAATTTTGGGACAAAATGGTGCCATCTAACGTGAAATCGTTTGTAGAAATTTGATCAACCATTTTTTGCGTTTGATCAAACCCGGGAAATGCGCCCAAAATCGATATTTTTAGCTTCACACCCCTAAAAGTTAGCCCCTCCTTGACGGAATTTCGGAACAAAAATGGCGCCATCTAACGTGAAATCGTTTGTAAAGATTTGACCAACCATTATTAGCGTTTGATCAAACCCGGAAATGCGCCCAAAATCGATATTTTTAGCTTCACACCCCTAAAAGTTAGCCCACCTTGACGGAATTTCGGGACACAATGGTGCCATCTAACGTGAAATCGTTTGTAAAGATTTGAACAACCATTTTAAGCGTTTTATCAAACCCGGAAATGCGCCCAAAATCGATAATTTTAGCTTCACACACCAAAAATTAGCCCCCCTTGACGGAATTTCGGGACAAAAATGGTGCCATCTAACGTGAAATCGTTTGTAAAGATTTGATCAACCATTTTTAGCGTTTGATCAAAACCAGAAATTCGCCCAAAATGGATATTTTTAGCTTCACACCCCTAAAAGTTAGCCCCACTTGACGGAATTTCGGGACAAAAATGGTGCCATCTAACGTGAAATCGTTTGTAAAGATTTGATCAACCATTTTAAGCGTTTTATCAATGCGCCCAAAATCGATATTTTTAGCAGCGGACACCTAAAAGTTAACCCCCCCCCCCCCCCCCACCGCCTCTTGATGGAATTTTTGGACAAAAATGGTGCCATCTAACGTGAAATCGTTTGTAAATATTTGATCAACCATTTTTAGCGTTTCATCAAAACCGGAAAGGCGCCCAAAATCGATATTTTTAGCAGCGGACACCTAAAAGTTAACCGCCCCTCTTGATGGAATTTTTGGACAAAAATGGTGCCATCTAACGTAAAATCGTTTGTAGAAATTTGATCAACCATTTTTAGCGTTTGATCAAACCCGGAAATGCGCCCAAAATCGATATTTTTAGTTTTACACCCCTAAAAGTTAGCCCCCCCTTGACGGAATTTCGGGACAAAAATGGTGCCATCTAACGTGAAATCGTTTGCAAAGATTTGATCAACCATTTTTAGCGTTTGATGAAACCCGGAAATGCGCCTAAAATCTATATTTTTAGCAGCGGATCCCTAAAAGTTAGCCCCCTTAACGGAATATCTGGACAAAAATGGTGCCATCTAACGCGAAATCGTTTGTAGAGATTTGATCAACCATTTTTAGCGTTTGATCAAACCCTGAAATGCGCCCAAAATCGATATTTTTATCAGCGGACCCCTAAAATTTCGCCCCCCTCCCTTGACGGAATTTCAGGACAAAAATGATGCCATCTAACGTGAAATGGTTTGTAGAGATTTGTTCAACCATTTTTAGCGTTTGATCAAACCCGGAAATGCTCCCAAAATCGATATTTTTAGCTTCCACCCCTAAAAGTTAGCCCCCCTTGACGCAATTTCGGGACAAAAATGGTTCCATCTATCGTGAAATCGTTTGCAGAGATTTAATAACCATTTTTAGTGTTTGATCAAACCCGGAATTGCCAAAAAATTCATATTTTTGTTTGCAAACCCCTAAAAGCAAATCCACCTCTTGACGGATTTTTGGGACAAAAATGGTTTGAAAATAGTTTTTCCTGAACTTTTTTAACCTTCAATATTTTCTATTAACAATGGATGCAAAATTATTTTTTTCCACACTGGGTGAGTAAGTACTTGTAGTTACTTTACCAGCTGCAGAAAATATGACTTTGAAAGCTTTGATTTGTCGTAAGATGACTTTGTGGCATTTTAAATTTCATGAGAAAATTTCGTCGCAGTTATATTAGTTTGTGAGTTAATTTAATTTATAGATGTGATGTTTTGAAGGACATCGAAAATTACGTTGTTAATCCAAACAGATTCACTGAGTACATACTAATCGAATCATTCGATTTTTCCTTCTATCACGATCGTATTCTACCGACATTAACACAACTTACTGATTCAGATATCCCTAACAGAAAAGAGGATGATCATAAAAATAAAAGTTGAAAAATAGAACATAATAATAGTATTAATTATGCAGGAGGGGTAATCCGATTATTAAAATCAGAAATGACGCGTGCGTACCAAACTGAAACACAATTTAATAGCAGACGCATAAGCACAGAAGGACAAAGCTAAATTTTAAAATTAGGTTCTTAATCCAAGTAGATTCACTGGGCATTTACGAAACGGATCGTATGATTATAACATTCTACTATAAACCACTGACATTATCATAGTGTACTAGAGGACTGCATGGGCCGATAAACAAAATTAACTGGCTGGCACGGGCCGGTCCTATAAAAAAAGTTAGCGGTCTTTCCGGCTCAGTATTAAAATTTAAATGAAGCCGATAAAATATGAGCTATTTTCAATGAATATGACTTTCGCGAGAATAAGTATACATGTGTGTCATGAGCCAATGCTAGTTTAACATGTCCAGCGTAGAGATTGGCATCGGACAGTTACATCCCAGATAGCAATTTTAGTTTGCAGAAAATTTTCAGCAATCTTATTTTGCAGACTTGCAAAGTTGCAGCAAGCTCAGCATGACAAGTCTGAAAGTTCATAACAAGACTGCAACAAGATTATGCAAACTCCGAAGTCACCATACTTTGAACTTGCAGCTAAGTTGTCGTACAAGTTGCAGTCTTGTTGCATCAATCTTATTGCAAACTCATAGCAAACTAGTAATATTGCGATGTCAATCTATTTGCAAACGCATTGTAAATTTGCAATATTGTCATGTCAGAACATCTGCAAATGAATTGCAATCTCGGAATCTTGTCATGACAAGTATAGCTGCAAATATGTAGTAATTTCATTGAAAGGTTGTCAATTCTCTGAATTTTGCGTGTAGTACACAGGTAAAATAGGATTTTTTGAGACAACAGATGGCCATTCACCCAAATTTGGGAAGAACTTCGTTTTGATACTAAAAATGAAGATCCAATGAGTACTAAAAAAATAAAGTTGTTTTATCATGTTTTGTGGGCAAAAGGGGGCATTGTTAGCTCAGGGAGGGGAGGGGGGGGGTAACTAAAAATAAATAAATAAGTAGTTGAAATGGGATATTGTTTATTATGTATTTTATAATTCCGAATCAGGTGAAATCATCAGCAAGTCAATACAATCATTTCTTACAAATTTACGGCAGGTTTTATCAACAATATTACAATTTTATACAAAGTCTTTTGCAGGTAAAATAGGTTTTTACAGTAACAAGTGATTGCTATTCACGAAAGCTTGAGACAAACCTCGTTTAGTCACTACAAATTAAGATCCGATGAGTTCCCAAAATGTAAAGTTGTTTTACCGTGTGTGTGTGGTTGTTTTTTTTTTGGGGGGGGGGGGGGCGGAGGGATGGGCATTTTAGCTCGAGTGGGCAAAATTCAACTTTTTTTAAATAAGTCAAGTGGGATATCGTTTCGTATGTATCTTTTAATTCTGATTTGAAAAACATTATCGGCAAGTCGATACGAACATTTATAAGAAAGTTACAGAAAAGATTTTATCAATGCAAAGTGGAAAATTATATTTTATTTTTTAGCATAGTTTTGTCAAATTTATTTTACGTTTAAAAAGAGTCTTTTATATCATATTAAGTCATCTCAAAAGTATTAAATGTCTTCAAAATATCAATAATCAAATTCAGGATAATTTTGAGTTTATTTCAAAGTCATTAAATTTACCAAAATCCACTACTTATAACCTGGCCTAACTTTGTAAACAATGATCGTATCGGCTTGCGTGCGGTATCATTTGATTCAGAATAACAAAATTCATAAAAAATTCAAACGATACCTCATTTGACATTTTAAAAATAAGTTCTGTTCGTCCATGCCGTGTTAAAGCCCCCCCCCCCTACTCAAAAAGAACCCCACGATGAAACAACTTTATTTTGGGGGGGGACTCATCGTATCTTCATTTCTAGTGCCAAAACGAAGTTCTTAGCAGATAAAGTTTCTTGAATGGCTATCAGTTGCTGCTGTAAAAACCTACTTTGCCTGCACCAAATTATAGCTTTCGACTTTGTATTCACAAAACTTGTCGTAACTATGTAACAAATGATCGTATCGATTTGCAAATGGTAATCATTTAAAAAAAAAAACAAACATAATAAACGATACCCGTCTTTTAACATACTTAAAATTTTTAGTTTGCCCCTCCCGCTCCCGAGTTAAAAATGCTCCCAAAACATGATAAAAGAACTTTATTCTTTAATGTCTCATCGAATATTCATTTTTAATATCAAAATGAAATTCTTTCCAAACTTTGGTGAATGGCCACCAGTTGTTGCATTTCTACTCAATTTTTGATTGTATATTTTTTATCTGTACGCTAATAGCCGCACTTTTGAAGGTTGTGCGAGTTTTGTGCAGGATTCCATATAATCGGAGATTTGTCAAATGCTTGACATTTTTATGCTATATAGACCGAGTAAACAAGAACTTATAGTTTAAAGTAAATTCCAAATCACCACAAATATACTACCACACCCGCAGGAATCAAACCCGACATAGTTGAATCGGAGGTCACAGGGCTAACCATTCAACTACCTGGTAAGCCCCAATAACTTCCAATAATATACCTTAATTTGTTTAGAAGTTTTATTAAACTCACCAATTCTGAATTATTTCTTTATTCCCTTCTAATTCTTAGAAGGTAATTAAAAACATTATCTAAAAATAAGTGGTCCATGTACATAACCAATTCAAATCAAACCTAGATGAGTATACCCCCCCCCCCCCATTTTAATTTCATATACAATTTTATTATGAAGTTATAATTTATTTTCATTTCTTTTTGGCCAAAGTGGAATATAACTAAAACATATTAACTTCCAGAATTTAAAAAGAACAAAGTTATAATAAAACAATACAGGCTATATTACAAAGTTTATTTTCACACAGTTACAAATAATAGTTTATAACACAAAGTATTAACATAATATTTACCAAATTAACATACAATTATTTAACATTCTTCTCTATATTATTTCCGTGTCTTTGCATCCTAAAAGAGAGAAACAATAGAGTGCATTTTAAAAGTTACAAGTTAATTTTTTACTATTTTCAAGAATACTGCTTACAATTAGTTCTAAAGGTAATCACAAATTATAACTCTTCAGGCAAAATGACCGAATTGCTAATGTTAATCCAACGAGATATATTTTTTAAAATATCTCGTTTGTATTTTTATATTTTAAAAATACTTTTTCTTTTGCATTGGATAGCTGAGGTCAATTTCTGCAATTGTGGTTTTTTACTTTATTTTAAGTTCGTTGAAGTTTTTATTTTATTTTCTTTCTTTCTTTTTATTTTTTTTTGTACGGACACTTTCACTCTTTTCACCATTTATACCGGCTCCAAAAGTGAAAGTATATAAAAAAAATCATTTAAAAATATTGAAATGCAACCGAGTTACCTTAAAAAATTTCTCTTATTGGATTAACATTGGCGAATGGTGTTTCCGCTTGACTGAAGTAGCCTCTTAACCCTTTAAGCCCTGATCCACACAATTGTGCGGGCGATACTAAAGTAAAAGAGAATGACTATTTCCTGTTTTCGTGCGATTTAAAACCAAATCTGCACATTTATATGAGTTAATTGGCTTTAGATGTTTTGATAAGACACAACTAGGGAGTACCAACTACAATGCAGGGTTAGATTTTCTGCTTTAAAAAAGACTATATCATCTGACAGCAATAGACAAAAAGTATGTACTGTCGTAATTTCTTTTAAATATGATTTATAGTGTTTGCTTGGATTTAATTTTTCCTTTCATATAGTTTATTCATGATTTTAATTGATTTTGTCTTTTATAAATTTAATTAGGCTTCACAAAAGTTGAAAAACAAATGACCCACACAATTGTGCGGGTCCGGCATTTACTATTTCCAAAATAGATACAATTCCTAATATATATAATTTTTATTTTTAAGTGATTTTTTTAAACTCATGTTTTTAGCAATTTATTTTTTATTAATTACATTTTTAAAGCGGACCAATTTTAAATTAATAAGTTTGTACTATTCATGATTTCTATTTAAAATGTATAGTATTATATATATAATATGCACATGTAACGAACTGTATGTTTCTGCTCTGAGTTATAGATGCCATATATGATTTATAAGTTTTATATGAGTTATATGCATACCACGAGATTGATTTTTAAGTTTGATAAATTCATTCCATTTTGTCGACACAGCAAGTAAACCACCAGGAATAAATCATAAATTATGGAAAGTTCAGCAAATGCTCGACAGATTCCGTAATGTCTGCTTGAATTTAACAGGAAATCAGGGAAAAATTTCCATAGATGAGCAGACGATTCCATTTTTTAGGACGTGCCTCAGTAAAGCAGTATTTAAAAAACAAACCACACTCTGTTGTAACAGCATCATCTGGGATAGTTTTAATTTTTGTATTATACCAGTGGGAAAGCACAGACCTGGTCCACAAGGATCTAGGCTTAGGACCTGCTGTGGTCCTTACTCTGGTTCAGACCTAGTTTTATGTACTTCGATCGGTATTTCAACAAAATACTGCTGCTGGAAAAACTAAAAAAAAAAAAAGAAATTTGAAGGATCAGGCACAAAATCCACACGAAGTGAAGGGCATACCATTTGTCAAAGGCTCTTAAGAGGGGTGCGAGCATTGAGCACGTCTCAGAAAATGAAATTGTAGTGGTCTGTCCAAAAACACACATAATCCCAAACTACACAATTGTGTAGATTTCGCCCAAAAACGGCTGCATTAAGGCCGAATCCACACAATTGTGCGGGTCCTCTCTTGTCATAACCCGACATCGGGTATTTTTTTATATTTTTTTTTTCAATCAAATACGATCCTATCGATAAAGGGAAACCACCCAAACTTTCAATTTCTACCAAAAAACTCCCGGTCTTAAAGGGTTAAGAACCCATACTAGTCACGTGGAAAAAGTCGAACGCTAATGGTAAGTCTATGGGAGCATTATTTTCAAATTTCTCGCTGAAATTTTAATATTTTTGAATGTTTTTTTGCATAGAATAGCTGAGGATGATCTACAACCGGACTAGTTTTTACTTTTTCGATTTTAATTATTTTTTTTTTCTATAATAGGATAGTTTCAATTTCGGAACCGGTTCTGAAAGTAATAGTATTTTTTAAAAAAGAATCTGAAACCGAAATCGAAAAAGTAAAAACTAGCCCGGTTGTAGATCGTCCTCAGCTATCCTATGCAAAAAAAAAAAAAAAAAAAAAAAAAAATCAAAAATATTAAAATTTGAGCTAGATATTTGAAAATAACGCTCCCATAGACTTAGCATCAGCGTTTTTCTTTTTCCCCGTGAATGAAGAGATTTCTTAAGAACCTACATTAGTCATGCGAAGAAACTCGAACCCTAATGTTAAGTATGTGGGAGAAATTTTCACAGCGATAAAGCTATACAACTTAAATGAAAAAGATATACACTGCTCAAAACAATTAAAGGATATTGCAGTTTTAGGTGGATTTTGTATCTGGTAAACTGTTTAGCTGATTGATACATGGTCGACAGACATAGTAGGTTATATGAGAATAAATTACACATGTTTGGCAGAAAAAAATGCATTTTATTGCGCATTTGTGTACTAAAGGAAAAAAACACAATTTGTGCATATGAGAAAAAAAGAATAAGTAAAGGTGTTTTCTTCAAAGAAAATCATTTTCAGTAGGGGGTATGGTTTCCACGGGCGGCCAGCAACGTTGAACACCTTTGAGGCATGGACTCAATGAGGCTATTAATGACGAGTTGGGGTATTCTGCCCCACTCTTCCAGAAGAGCTCTTTCCAGTTCTTGGAGAGTTTGTGGGGGTTGTTGGCGGCCAGAAACTCGTCTTCCTAGAGCGTCCCAAACGTGCTCGATTGGATTCATGTCTGGAGAACACGCTGGCCATTCCATTCGAACGATTCCTTCCTCGAAAAGGAAATCCTCCACCAGGTTTGCACGATGTGGCCTGCAGTTATCGTCCATTAAAATGAAGTTATCTCCGATTGCTGCAGCGTAAGGGACTACAATAGGTCTGAGGATCTCATCCCTATATCGGCGACCAGTCAGAGCTCCATCTCGAATGATGTAGAGGTCAGTGCGCCCGTCAATGGAGATGCCACCATACACCAACACTCCTCCACCGCCAAATCTGTAACTTTCGTGCACGAACGCAGGATTATTCCTACTGCCACGGTCCCTCCAGATGAAAATACGCCTATTATCCGGATGCACAGAAAAACGGGACTCGTCAGAAAACAGAATATCGCTCCATTCATTTCTCCTCCATTTGACATGCTCGGTAGCCCACTCCCTGCGGTCGCGACGATGCCTTGATGTTAATCTAACATATACCATCGGTCGGCGAGCATACAGTCCTACAGCATGGAGCCGGTTTCGGACAGTCTGAGTTGAAATCGTGGTGCCTGTAGCCGAGCGAAGGTGTTGTTGGAGAAGAGTAGCGTTCATGGTTCGGTGTCTCCGAGCTGTTAACGCTAAATACCGATCTTCATTGGGCGTTGTTGCCCGTCTACGACCTTGCCCTGGTCTTCGGCCTGCACATCCACTCTCCAAAAAACGGTTCCAGATCCTGGAAATGACACTTTGTGACACTCCAATGGCTTGCACTACTTCGGCTTGAGTTTGGCCCCCTTCTAACCTACCAACAATTCTCAAAGCTTCTGAATCTGTCAAATGACTTCGCTGAGACATCGTACTCATCGAAACAAAGCAATCACTGAATGCCAATCATCCTTGTCTTCATTCTCTTTTATCCAGTTGAAAGTCAAATTTCATTCGCTGCCGCTGAAGCGACGTTTTTGACGTCGAACTCAAAATTTGCATACTCCACAGTTTGAAAACTAGAAAAATTTGCATTTGTGATTCTCTTCTTCTATTTTCGGCAAAAAAAATTTCGTTTATATCTTTATTTTATATAAAACTTCAAATATCCTTTAATTGTTTTGAGCAGTGTATATGCATAGGATATTCGAGGTCGATATATTGAGTTGTGCGTTTGTAATTTTTCGATTTTGTTCAGTTTTTATTTATTTATTTATTTATTTGGACATTTTTACTATTGGATCTGGTTGGAACGTGTTGTGAAAGTGAAACTATCCTCATATAAAAAAACAAATGCAAACAAAATAGAAAAGTACAAACTCACAACAATAGATATCGATCTCAGGTATCCTGTTTAACGAAAATTATTTAAAAATATTAAAATGCGAGTGAGAAATCTGTAAAGACTTTTTTCATAGATTTAACTTGAGTTTCTCCGTGTAAAGGGTCTACGCTAGCCACGCGAAGAAATTTGATCACTAATGTTCAACCTATGGGTAAAATCTTTTCAAATTTCTCGCTTGCATTTTAATATTTTTACGCGATTTTTTTTCCAGGATACCTGAGGTCGACATCTAATGTTAGCGTTTGTGTACTTTTTCAATTTTGGTTACAGTTTTTTTTATACGAAAATAGTTTCACTTTCAGAACAGGTTTCAACCTCTTCCGAAAGTGAAAGTGTCCGCATATTGAAAAACTGTTACCAAAACCAAAAAAAGAACAAACACACAACAATATATTTCGACCTCGGGTATCCCATCCGAAAAAAATCACTTAAAAATACATTAAAATGTGAGCAAGAGGGATAGGCCTAGCGTTAGCGTTCGAATTTTTCCGAGTAAAGGGTTAAAACTAGTAACGCGAAGAAATTTTAACGCTAATGTTAAACCTGTGGGAAAAATCTTTTCAGATTTCTCGCTTGCATTTTAATATTTTTAAAAGATTTTTGGCATAGGGTACGTGAGGTCGATAACTTTTATCGTGCGTTTGTACTTTTTCGATTTTGGTTACAGTTTTTCATATCAAGATAGTTTCACTTTTGAAACCGGTTAGAATCGGTGCTGAAAATGAAACTATACTTATATAAAAAAACTGCAACCAAAATCGAAAACGTACAAATGCACGATAAAAGTTATCGACATCGGGTACCCTATGCAAAAAATATTTTAAAAATATTAAAATGCAAGCGAGAAATCTGTAAAGAATCCTCCCATAGGATTAACATTAGCGTTCGAATTTCTCCACATGACTAGTGTAAGAGGCTATTTCAGTCACGTGAAAACACTTGTTCGGTAATGCTAATTATGTGGGAGAAATTTTTAAAAATATCTCGTTTTCATTTGATTATTTTTAAATGATTTTTAGGTGCGTTCGTAATTATATAAATACGTAGCACCTATAGCCGTCGTTCGATCCGTCTGTCTGTCCGTCCGCATATAACAGAGCAAAAACTACCCAACCGAATGGTCTGAAATTTTAAACACATAATTGTTGCAAAATTTTGTCGAGTTATTTCAAATTTTGTGAAAATCGGATGTATAGTTTAATTACAGGGACGTTCAAAAGTTTTCCGTTACATTACGGCCAATGGGGAAAATTATTGCAAGTGCATTTTAATGATGTTACAGCCTTCCGAACGGTCTCAAATTTTAAATATATAATTGTTGTAAAATTTTGTCGAGTCATTTACAATTTTATGAAAATCGGATGTATAGCTTAATTACAGGGGCTGTCAAAAGTTTTGCGTTACATTACGGCCAATGGGAAAAAGTTATTGTAAGTGCATTTTAATGATGTTATAGCCTTTCGAAGAGAATGAAATTGATATGCACTTATGAAGCGCGCTAAAATATACATTCAGTAGAATATGTGGTGCAAAAAATATTTATAAAACTAGTTATAGTACGAACGCACCTCATTTGCCACGTTTGACGAGCAATTTCCAACTTGTTTTTTTCGCATATGACGCTGAGGTCGATCTCAAAAAAGACAGTTTTGTACTTTTTCGATTTTATTTGCAGGATTTTTTTTATGAGGATGCTTTCACTTTCGAAACCGATTCCGAAAGTGAAAGTGTTCTAATTAAAAATACTTGTAAACAAAATAAAAAAAAAAGTGCAAAAGGATTTTTGTACAGATCCACCTCAGCTTTCAAAGGCAAAAAAAAAATTAAAATATGAAAATGCAAACGAAAATAGCTTAAAAAAATTCTCCCATTGTATTAATATTAGCGAACGGCGTGTTTTCGCGCAACTGAATTAGTCTCGTAACATTACATATTGCATACAGTGAAACTTCTTTTAAAGGCCACCCCTATTAAGGGCCACTATTTTTAGGAACGAAAGATTTTCCCATAGGCATAATGTTAAATTTACTCCTATTAGGGGCCGCACCTACCCCTCATAAAGGCCACTTTTTTCACATGTACCTGAAATCCTAAACAGGTGTATTGAATTCCTGAACCAAAAGATAAGAGTTCAGCAAACAACTACACTTTCAACAAAGAAGGCAGGGGGAGATGAGGAGGATTTAGTAACACAATAAAGGACCACAAATGTTTCCACTAGTGAGACAAACAGGTTTTCATCACACTTTGTTTGACCTTTCAATCTGTTGGGATTGGATTGGAGGGAAACTTGACCCTTTGTTGTGGGCGTACAAATGATAACAGGCTATCTAGAAAAACTGATTCCACATTTACTAAAACTGAATGCATATTGAAGCACAATTTTTACACTGAAATTTTATGCTCAGGCTTATGCAAAATTTAATATTATGGCACCTAAATCAAGCCGAAGAGTGCATTTTGATTTGAATGACAAAATCAAAGTTCTTAATTGTCATGATCAATGAATATCTGCAAGAAAATTAGCTTCACAGTTTAATTGCAGCAAGAACCAAATAAACAGTATTGTTAAAAAGAAAGAGTTACTGAAAGAATAAGCTGATTTAAAAAATCGCGGGATAAAAAGAAAGAGAAATGAAAAATTTAGCCACCCCTATTCAAGGGCCACCCCTCATAAGGGCCAATTTTCGATGGAACGGCAGGTGGCCCTTACAGAGAGGTTTCACTGTATACTTAATCCACTACATAATTATACATAATCCACACTAGTCACGCGAAGAAACTCGAACGCTAAAGTTAGTATATGGGAGAAATCGTTACAGCTAAAATGCTATACAGCTTAAATAATATATATATTTGCATAGGATACCTGAGGACTATATATATTGTTGTGCTTTTGTACTTTTTCGATTTTGGTTACAGTTTTCTTTTATATGAGTACAGTTTCACTTTCAGAACAGGTTTCAAAATTGAAAGTATCTATCTGCATATAAAAAATAGCATAAAAATTCGAAAAGGTACAATTGCACAACTATATATATCAACCAGATGTATACTATCCAAAAATAATATTAAGAAATATTAAAATGTGAGTCGAAATATGTGAAGAACTGTCCATAGAATTAACATTAGCTTGAAAGTTAAATTTTACTTCAGATGACTAGTGTCGGTTCTTAAGAATTACATTTTATTAAAGATTGTTATCATAGAAGAAAATAATAAATAAAGATGCGGTTGAACACTATTTTACATGTGAAAAAGGATTCAAAACGAAACATCTTTAATAATAACACAAATAAATAGCCTTCGAATCTGACATTAACAATATAACAATGGAAAAAACTATTTTGTAACTAATAAAATAATATTTTGGTGCTATGGTATCCGAGGTTTTAAGTATCACACAAAACTATTTTATAACTTTTTTTTTCGGGGGGGGGGAGGGCTATTCAATGCATTTTAGTTATTTAGCTCTAATTCATTGCAAAAAAACTTACCAATCAAGTTTCAGTACAATTGTTTGCGGCAGGACTCGAAATGGAAAAACTCATGAGCCGGAAAGCTATAATTTTTCAAAGTTTGACAATTTTTTTTAAGTTTTAGGCAAATGTATGTCAAACAATAAAAACCAATTTTAAAAAATGCATTCAAAATTCAAAATAATCAAAAAAGTTATATGTATAAAACTATAATAATAATATGTTTTAACGAATTGGAACGATATTTAGTATAATTTCACAAACCAGCCGGAGTGTATTGGAGGGTACACGGAGGTAAACGCCGTATACCTTCTGGATTTTTTAAAAAAGCTCCGTATACCCTGGTTTCTCGAATAAAGCTATATCGTATATACTCTAGACATGACGTTCATGACTTTAGCGTACACCTTCTGATTTTTTTACTATTACAACACTGCAAACCAGATCAATATTTGGCATAATTTTACGAACCGGAATATTGTTCCCATTTGCTCTGGCACATTCCAAGCCCCGGTTTTCTGACGCGAAAAATTAACAATTTCAAAATATTCGTATTTAAAATTTAAGAAAAATTGGAAATAAAAAGACTTATACACATCCGATTAACAAGCAGTTATGTCAAAAGAAAAGAGAAATTTTTAAAGAATTAAATAAAACTGACGCTGGAAGGAAATGCTGTTAATAACTTTAATAAAAATTAGAAAATAGCGATACAATAGAAGTACATGATAAGAAGCATGGAGAATAGCACACTAAGAAACTGTTTAAAATACTTAATATTTATATAGAGAAAAGGGTTTAATGACCATGAAAAGATAATTTAAATTTAAAAATACATTCGAACACACTGCTGAATTCAAGAGGAGGGGCAACCCCACCCCCCCGGGAACATTGAATTACGCTCCGGAAGGTAGATTTTATGCTTTTTAATAAGCAATTTCCACACCGAATCTCTAAAATCCCCCCTCCCCCGAGCCGCAGAAATTGCTCCCGGAGAAAAATATCTGAATTCAACACTGCTCGATCCGCGTGAATAGCAAGAAAAAAGGCAAATATTAATTAAAACGATATCTTAGAAATACCCCTTAAAGTTGAGAAAAATTCATTTAAAAATTAAAATTTTCAATAATGCCTAACATGGACCAAAAACAAACTATTTTAAGAATGTAAGCATTGCCCACTAAATAAACATAACTTTTTAATTTATTAGAATTTATGCACGAAATAAGTTGTAGTTTGTACAGAAAAAATACAAAAATATCCGAATCACATTTGAATAATTAAAATAATAAATACCCTTATATCTGGGTTCATTACTTGAACGCTAATCCAATGGCGCTCCTAACCATGGGATTCAATAAAGCCGTGTTGTAATTTTGTCTTCGTCAAATTTCCGCGCATGCGCGTTTATATCTGTTCTCCTTCAAACAAAAGGAATTTTTCGCTTACGTCGTTATTTTATGGCAGTGTTATATCAATTTTAGAGCAAAGTTGCATTACAAGGGAGCGATTTATTATATTCCGTCTACCTAGCAGTGTCCTTGCGGCAATATCATTACTTCAAATTTGTCGAGACAAGAAAATATCAAGAAAAAATTAATCTTGCTGCAATTGTTCATGCTATCTGGGATGGTGTCTGACCGGGGCTTATTTTTTTTTTTTTTCAGCACACTCGGGCGGGGTCGAGATCAGGCTTGCATTTTTTCTACACTGTCCATTGGACTGAATACTGTCCATTGGACAGTATTCTTGTGACGTCACAGTGGGAATCACGTGGTGTAAAAATAACGACTAGCGCGTTTGTTTCGGTATCGTGTCATTTGATGCAGCATAAATACAGATAAATGGATGCGTAAAATACTGGTGATTTATTCCGTACGAATTATTTTCGATAAATACTTACATACATACTAATTAAAATCCATATATACTTATTAATTAAAATTTAAAAATTTTATTTTATAAATAAAATGAAGAATGTGCATGCAATTGCTTTAAAATAGAGAAAAGAATTCATGTATAACTCATACCTGCCCCTGAAAATGTCTAAAACTTCATATAAAGATAAAATATAAGACTAAATTTTCAAACCACAATGCTTTTCAATGGCGCGGTTATGAATGTTATTCCCAAGCAGACGAATTTTTATAGCCTCGAACCAAAAGGGAGAATATGGTCCATTGAGCCGCGCCGGAACTGGACTTAATTGTTCACAGCATATGTAGGGCATGCAAAATGTTTTGTAAAAATATTAATAGCGATAATGTACTTCTGTTAACGTAATCTTTGGAACTATACTTTAAGGTGCTTCTCAAATTCACTGTTCAACAATGCGAAACTTTGACACATTTTCTGACTAATGTTTAACTGTAAAGGCATAAAATTGACAAGCCTGACAATTGAAGGGATTTGCAATCGAATAGCTTTTCCATTTTTGATAAATAAATGACTTGTCGAGATACAAGAGATTCTTGTCACGTGACTGCAGGTTTTTCTCCATTCCTGTGCTGTCTCTTCCGGAAATTCGATTCAAAACTCTAACTTTGACAGTATTTTCTCAAAGATATATCACCTTTATCAAAAAATATTTAACGCCATTCGATTACATAGTTTCTGAATAAGAACACGTGCCAATCATATGCGTTTTCCGAAGCCTTAATAAATGACAGATAAATATTTTCACAAATTTACTTTTAATTATACAGCTTCAAAAGTTATGTTTTTAACACTCCTTTTTGTTTATTATAATCTACGTTAATTTTTAAATGAATCCTTGTGTGAATGCTGAAACGTCTAAATAACAAGCAATCCTTAATGTTGCTGTTGTGTATTTTCTGTCTTGCAAACACATCGTAACTTTAAAATATACTGTATAAAACTATCCCATAAATATGTATGCAGTATTCTTTAAAGGCATCCTAATTATATGTTAAGAAAAATCGAAATTTTTTGTAGGCATTGTGTCGGGTCTGGCCGGGCCGGGCCTGTTTTCACTTACTTCTGTACGGGCCGGTCCCGGAGCTGGTAATTCCGACCCTTGCAGACCCCTATAGTATACTGATTCGGATATCCAAAACAGAAATAAGGATCACTGTAAATATTGCTTAATTTTTAGAGATAAGAGTTGAAAAATAAGGCATAATAATAATAATAATAATAATAATAATCCATGAACGGATTCTCGATTAATAGAAACAAACTGATAGGTGGGTACCAAACTGAACCGCAAAAGAGTAGAAGCATCTTAATTT
This sequence comes from Maratus speciosus, assembly GCA_963932465.1. NCBI lineage: Eukaryota > Metazoa > Arthropoda > Arachnida > Araneae > Salticidae > Maratus > Maratus speciosus. Next base: position 104,451 of record CAWVRF010001504.1, on the reverse strand, counting down.
CCGGCCGGAGTCAAGGGTCTCAAAAGTGTATAATGTCTATTTTGAAAAGAGCTGACGTCCACAAAATTCAGAGTTACTAGTTTCCGGTAAGAAAAATTGACTGAGAAAGATATTTTGTTAATGAATGAGAATCTGATAAACGTGTGGGCGCGGTGATTTTATTTTTTCATTTGGAATTCCTTCAGATTTCGTAATGGCAACTATGGATTTGAAGTTTTGAAGTTATGCTAATAAACGTTTGTGGAGCTCCCAGCTATATTTCTCTGTGTTGTAAATTTCCTTGTGTGTGCTATCTTGCCCATGTATATATTGACGATGACTTATAAGCGAACGCTTGACGCCAAGCACACAGGTCAGATGTATGTCAATAAATGTGTTAATAAAAGGGAAAGATTCATATTATTTTTTCTTACACTAAAAAATAACAACAATAGCATAGCAGGATTTAATTTGAGAATGGGGGGGGGGGGGGGGCGTATGGAAATGTTCAAGACAAGTCCATGATTAGATTAAAAAAAAAATAATAATAACTTATTTTAGTGGACGGATAGTCTTTAGGTAAATTACCCAATGGCTAGGGGCTGTACATATATAATGCTATCAACTTTTTAGCAATTTTAGACCCCCACCCCCTGCACTTACGATATCATACGTTATCATTCCACTAACACCCCGCCCCCCCCTTCCCTTATGATATCGTTATCAGTGTCTAAAAATTCTTTTGATTTTTTAAATTGATTCTTTTGTTTGCAGTGATATACAGATGGTCATATATTTATTATTCACATAATTTATTGATTCAAAGAAGAAAATATCACTATTGTAAATAAAATAACTTTATATCAAATAACATTTAAAAGAAGTAGCTGCTAATGAAAAGTATTTAATAATTAGCCTTTTGTTTCATAATGCATTCAACAATAATGTACCTTCTTGCGCTTGCCTCCGGACGGTGTGTGTGGGGGGCAGTGCGCAGTAAGAACTTCTTATCAACAAAAGAGGTGGACAACGTTATTTCACTTTTCTTTAGCACTAAACACAACAGGTATCATTTCAAACATACTTCGGAAATACTTTCCCGAACAGCAGATTATATTCCCAAAATTCCGTCAAGGGGGCAGGCTAACTTATAGAGGACTGCACCTAAAACTATCGATTTTGGGGGCACTTCCGGCTTTGATCACACGCTAAAAATGTTTGATCAAATCTCTACAAACGATTTCACATTATATGGCACCATTTTTGTCCCGAAATTCCGTCAAGGATAGGGCTAACTTTTAGGGGTGTGAACCTAAAAATATCGATTTTGGGTCACTTCCGGGTTTGATCAAACGCTAAAAATGGTTGAACAAATCTCTATAAGCGATTTCACGTTAGATGGCATCATTTTTGTCCCGAAATTCCGTCAAGGGGGGGGGGGGTCTAACTTTTAGGGATCCGCTTCTAAAAATATCGATTTGGGGCACATTTCCGGGTTTGATCTCTCGCTAAAAATGGGTGATCAAATCTCTACAAACGATTTCACGATAGATGGAACCATTTTTGTCCCGAAATTGCGTCAAGGGGGGACTAACTTTTAGGGGTGTGAACCTAAAAATATCGATTTTGGGCGCATTTCCGGGTTTGATCAAACGCTAAAAATGGTTGATCAAATTTCTACAAACGATTTCACGTTAGATGGCATCATTTTTGTCCGGAAATTCCGTCAAGGGGGGGGGGGGCTAACTTTTAGGGGTCCGCTGCTAAAAATTAGTGATGGGCGATTCTCGAGAATTCGACAATCGAGAAAAATCGTCATCGTAAAAAATCACAATCGATACAGCCATCGATTAATTCCTAGAATCTACAATCGAGAGGTTTTACAATCGATTATAACGAGAAAAGCTAAAAACAGTTATTGGAAAACTTAGCTATCAGTCTGGCCGACAATTTCACAGTAGTGATAGGGCTTAGTGATGGGCGATTCTCGAAAATTTACCAATCGAAAAAAATCGTTATCGTAAAATACACAATCGATACAGTCATCGATTATTTTCGAGAATCTACAAAGGAGATTTTCTAGAATCAATTATTGAAATCATTGTTTTTACATATATATAAGTCAGATTTTATTAAATATAGGGTAACTGAAAACAGATGGAATAAAAAAACAACAAACCAAAGGGAAGCTATAAAGGAGCCATAAGACTGGAAAAGTCTTGTAAGGGTGCCCCCTGGTTGAAAAAAGCTGAAAAAACGCGAGTAGCTATGAAGCGGTAAGGGGAGTTTAAGTATCAAAAATTAGAATTTTTCGGCAATTAGCACCAAAATGGCCAAAGAAAAAAGAAACAAAAGCACCCCCTAGTGGCAAAAACATGAACTAAAGGATGATAAAAGGGATCAAAATTTTTTATTGATTTTTCTACGTCATTTGAGATTGGATCTTTAATTTCCCCCTTTTTAGAAAGACTTCGACTGGAATACATTAAACGAACACCCGCGGAGAGCAAAGTAGGGGGGAGGGGCAAGGAAAGTGCATAATATGAATAAGTGGTCACAGGACTTTCCAACGATATGTCACATGAGGGGTGTCGGCTAAATTTAGAAAAGTGCCCCCGCGCGGGGGAAAAGTAAGGGGAGGGGCGCGGGCGATATATAAAATGAAATAGTAGTCACAGAGCTTTCCAATGATATATCACGTGAGGGGTATCAGCAAAAGATGGAAAAGAGTCCCAACTCCCAGGATTCCAATTATCGTGCCCCCCGTGCCTCCCATCCTTCTCTTTGAAATTTTAATATATTAAAAATTATTTATCGGAAAGCTCCGTAAAAAAATCCGATCTAAAATGTTTAAAAACGCTACGATTTCAAAAAAGTTCGAAAAGTGCCTCTCTCGGGGCGCCAAACAAGGGAGGGAAGAAGAAAGGTTCATAATATGAAAAAGTAACTTTCATATGATAACCGAAAACTTTCCGATGATATATCAAATGACTGGTTCAAAAAAAGTTTGAAATCTACCCCTCCCACGTGGGTTCCCTCTTTTATCCCAGAATATACCCAGAAATCACGCAGCCCCACTTTTAAAATTTTATATTTAATAAATAATATTTATCGGAGAGCTCCATTAAAAAAACCCATTTAATGATATTTATTGTAGAAATCTCTACAAAAAAAAAAAAAAAAAAAAAAAAAAAAATCACCCCCGCACCGCTCCCCCCCCCCGCCCCCTTCCGGAATTCAACTCTGGGAGGAGAAAGGTTCATAATATGAAAGAGTGGTGAAAGGACTTTCCGATGATATGTCAAGGAGAGGTTTGGTAAAAGTTTGAAAATTACCCGCCCCCCCTTTGTCCACTCTCGCGCCCCCCAGAATTCACTCACCTTCCTCTTTGAACTTTTTATATTTAATAAATAGTATTTATCTGAGTCTCCAGGTATGGGGCAGCTTGGCAGAGTTAAAATAAGAGAAAAATTGAAAATTCGGGTCAAAATGACACTAAATTTAACAGTAAAGTTTGAAACTAGGACTATACAGAACTGAATACATAAACCACTATGCTTCATAACCCACATCGGTTAATAGCAATAAAAAGATAAGTGCCAGTTAAACTGATGGCATTGAGCTCACAGGTTATTCACACTAATTGTATAATATACTCTTATTTCAAAGAATAATGTCCCTCAAAAAATAAATGAAGGGAAATATCCCCCGTTTGCCCCTTTTATACTTAACCAATAAACCTCCAAATCAAATCAGGGAAACTCCTTAACTATAATAAATCAGTATATCAAATTTGAAGCAAATCAGATAATTCTGCATGAAAAAAAGAAACATATCGCTAAATTAAGGGTGGTCTAACCCCTTTAACCCTTTTATACTTAACTAATGAACCTCCAAATCTAATCAGGAAAGCTCCTTATCAGAACGAACATAGAAAAAAAAAAAAAAAAATTAAAGTAAATTGAATAATTCTCCATGAAAATCCATTTATCTAAATTAAGGGGAGGGGACTTGCCCCTATTCGCCCTTGTATACTTAACCAAGGAACCTCCAAATCTAATGAAGGAAGCGCCATATCGGAATAAATCGGTATATTAAATTTGAAGCAAATCGAATAATTCTGCATGAAAAACCCTTTTATCTAAATTAAGGGGGAGACTAGCCCCTCCCCTTTATACTTATCCCATAAACCTCCAAATCTAATCAAGGCAGCTTCTTAACATAATAAACCGGTATTCCAAATTTGGCGCAAATCGAATAATTCTGCATGAAAAACCCATTTATCTACATTAAGGAGGGGTCTACCCCCCTTTATACTTAAGTAATGAACCTCCAAGTTTAATCAGGGAAGCTCCTTAACATAATAAACCGGGAAACCAAATTTGGAACAAATCGAGTAATTCTGCATGAAAAACCCATTTATCTAAATTAAGTGGGGGACCAGCCCCCCTTCTCCCCGTTTATACTTAACCAGTAAACCTCCAAATCTAATCAAGGCAACTTCTTAACATAATAAACCGGTATACCAAATTTGGAGCAAATCGAATAATTCTGCATGAAAAACCCATTTATCTAAATTAAGGAGGGGGTCTACCCCCTTTCCCCCCTTCATACTTAACTAATGAACCTCCAAGTTTAATCAGTGAAGCTCCTTAACATAATAAACCGGTATAGGTGAAAACTGGGAAATTGAGTTAGTAGCCAGTGGCCGGTAGACTCGGTTTCACTAGTGGCCACTTTTTAAAGTTAGTGGCCACTATAATGTTTCAAACTTTCTTGGCATCTAGATAAACTATAATCGTTGTATATATACATATTTTCTATAAATCAGAGTTTTATACCAGCCAACTATTCATGATAAGAATAGGGACACAGTTGAAATTCTAGAAAATTACTTTAAAACTACAAAATTGTTATCATATTAATTTTTTTAGAATATATTTTTGGATTATTTGTAAATGTTCATAAACACAATTATCAATCAGATTACTGTTACTTTCTTTACATAAAAAGTTAGTAATTAAATCAAAATTCCAACAACTAAATGTATACAAAAAACACAATAAAATGCTATTTTGATTTTATTTAATAATTAAATGTGTTATTAACATACTATATACATTACATACAGTTGAAATCTAAGCTGGTGAGTGTATTTCGCAGGATTAAACAGTATCTCTTGCAGAAAAATAATCTAACTGATCAAACACATTGAAGATATTGTAATGTCCTTACCCTTTAGGGTCTAATTTTTTTTTCAATTTTGAGAAAAAAATTACTTTTATTTTAATAATCTTAATCATAGCTATCCAAATAGATTTACTGATATGATAATAGGTTAAGAGTTTTTGGAGAAGTTTGGAAAATCTCATATTACAAGAGGGTTTAACAGATATTACAACCAGGGATGTAGTGGAGGGTACACGGGGGTATACGCCGTATACCCTCTGGATTTTTTTAAGGAACACCGTATACCCTCTGTTTCTCAAGAAAGCTATAGTAAATACACTCTCGGGTGTATGCTCTGCCTTGAGCGTATACCCTCTACTTAGAGCGTATACCCTCTGTTTTTTTTACGACTACACCACTGATTACAACTTTATAATGTTTTTTGTGTTTTACCACACTATTCATTCAGAAAAGTAACCTATATTTTAAATTTAAAGAGTGAAATATGTGTATAAAATAAATTACTAAATGTCCAAACATAAATGAACTCATAATAAGAAAAGCATAGCCATATACTATATCATGTGTAGATAGTAACAAAAGTAATTTTTAAGATAAAATAATACTTTGATATAAACAAAAGGACTACGTCTGAATTCATTCATATTTATAAAAACTTTTCAAAATAACAGACATTACATTACATTACAAGATAAAAACATCCTTTTATATTGTTTTTAGTGTTTTTATCTTGTAATGTAATGTAATGTCTGTTATTTTGAAAAGTTTTTATAAAAATAATACTTGATGAAAAGACGTACTATTAGTAATAAACCAGACCCGAAAGGGTTAAAATCCACTTGCATTTGCATCTAGTGAAAAAAAAAAGGAATAAATTATTTGAAATACCAGTGGAATCAAAGCTGATGAATATATTTTGCATAAAACTATATTTCTTGAAAAAATAATCCAACTGAAGAGCGAGCATGGCAAAAACATGAAATATTGAAAATACAGCTAAATCGCTGCAATCTGCTTGCATCCGGTAGGAAAAAGAATTAATCAGTTTGCTAATTAGATGTAATCAAAGTAGAGATGCATATTTCCATGAAAAAAGTTGTATTTCAGTTGGTGATCGATAACAGATTTTTTTATCGCCACTTGGCGAGTGGCGACTACAGTGGCGATCGATGGCCGATATTTTAATCGCCACTTTTACAACTTTAATCGCCACGTGGCGAGTGGCGACCGCTAATTTACACCTATATAAACCTTTATACGAAATTTGTAACAAATCGAATAATTCTGCATGAAAAACCCATTTATCTAAATTAAGGGGGGTGGCGGAACAGCCCCCTTTTCCCCCTTTATCCTTAACCAATGAACTTCCAAGTTTAATCAGGGAAGCTCCTTAACATAATAAACCGGTATACCAAATTTGGAGCAAATCGAATAATTCTGCATGAAAAGCCCATTTATCTAAATTAAGGGGGGGGGGGGGTCCAGCCCCTTCTCCCATTTTATACTTAACCCGTAAACCTCCAAATCTAATCAAGGCAACTTCTTAACATAATGAACCAGTATACCAAATTTGGAGCAAATCGAATAATTCTGCATGAAAAACCCATTTATCTAAATTAAGGAGTGGGTCTACCCCCCTTTCCCCCCTTCATACTTAACTAATGAACCTCCAAGTTTAATCAGGGAAGCTCCTTAACATAATAAACCGGTATACGAAATTTGGAGCAAATCGAATAATTCTGCAAGAAAAACCTATTTATCTAAATTAAGGAGGGGGGGGGGCAGCCCCCCTTCTCTCCCTTTATCCTTAACCAATGAACCGTCAAAACTAATCAGCGGAACGCCTTATCAGAATGAACATTAAAAAAAATTGAAGCAAATCGTACATTTTAATCAAGAGTTATCGCGTTACGTACATACATACGTACGTACGTACATGAAGTTTGACTCTAAAAGCTTCATTTCCATCTCGCATTTCGGCAAATCTCATCTCGATGATTTTTCTAGCATTTCGACGCTTCCAGATGGGAAGCTGCTCGATGGTTGGTTCTCTCGGGTGTTTAAACCTTTCGGAATGGGAAGTCTCTCGAGAGTTTCTTTCGCCCTTTTCAACCTTTCCCGATGGGAAGCCTCTCGCTGGTTTCTCTCGTTCTTTTCGAAATCTCCCAACGAAAAGCCTTTCGAGGATTTCGCTCGCGCTTTTCAACATTTCGCTATGAGAAGCTTTTCGAGGATTTCTCTCGTCCTCGACAAAGAAGAAAAGTAAGAAAATTTATCGAGAGTACCAAGGGACGAGATAGAGAAAGAGGCATGACAATGAGCTGTGAAATGAAGCCCTAATTTTCAACGTTTCTCTTATTTTAGCCCTACCATATTATGAGACTTTCTTCCTCCCCTCCCCAAATTGGCCCCCACTGCGAGGGTAGTTTTTTCCGTTTTTATCATTTTAGATCAGATTTTTTAATGGAGCCCTCCGCTAATTATTATTTACAATATATGAAATTTCAGGACACTTTTCCAAATTTAGCCAAGACCCCTGATGTGACATATCGTTGGAAAGGTTTGTGACTACTTATTGATGCTATGCACTTCCGGTGGCCGCCCCCCCCTTTGCCCCCCGGAGGACACTTGTCCAAATTTAGTCAATACCCCTCTTGTGAGATATCGTTGAAAAGGTCTGTGACTACTTATTGAAGTTATGCACTTCCGGTGACAGTCCCCCCCCCACTCTTTGCCCCCCCGGGGGACACTTTTTCAAATTTAGTCAAGGCCCCTCGTGTGAGATATCGTTGGAAAGGTCTATGACTACTTATTGATGTTATGTACCTACGGCGTTCCCACCACCACATTGCCCCCCCGGGGGCACTTTTCCAAATTTAGCCAAGACCCCTCATGTGAGATATCGTTGGAAAGGTCTGTGACTATTTATTGATGTTATGCACCTCCGGTGACAGTCTCCCCCAATTTGCCCCTCCCGGGGTACACTTTTTCAAATTTAGCCAAGACCCCTCATGTGAGATATCGTTGGAAAGATCTGTGACTGCTTATTGATGTTATGATCCTCCGGTGTCCATCCCCCCCATTTTGCCAAGACCCCACATGTGAGATATCGTTGGAAAGGTCTGTCACTACTTATTGATGTAATGCACCTCCGGTGACCGACCCCCCCCCCCCCCCCCGCCACTTTTCCCCCACGGCGGTGTTTTTCTAAATTTAGCCGGGACCCCTCATGTGACACATTGTTGGAAAGGCTTATGACCACTTACTCATGTTATCCTCTTCCCCTTTGCCCCACGGGGAGGGCATTTTTATAAATTCAGATCCAGACTTCTCATGTGACATATGGTTGGAAAGGCCTAAAGAACTGTGACGACTTAATCATATTATGCATCTGCTGTGCCCCTCCACTTGCTTTCCGTCAAAATTCCCAAAATTCCGTCAAGAGGGGGGTTAACATTTAGGTGTCCGATGCTAATTATATCGACTTTGGGCACATTTCTTCAAAAATATCGATCAAACGCTAAGAATGGTTGATCAAATCTCTACAAACGATTTCACGTTAGATAGCATCATTTTTGTCCTGAAATTCCGTCAAGGGGGTGCTAACTTTTAGGGGTGTGAAGCTAAAAATATCGATTTTGGGCGCATTTCTGGGTTTGATCAAACGCTAAAAATGGTTGATCAAATCTCTACAAACGATTTCACGTTAGATGGCATCATTTTTGTCCGGAAATTCTGTCAAGGGGGGGCTAACTTTTAGGTGTCCGCTGATAAAAATATCGATTTTGGGCGCATTTCCGGGTTTGATTAAACGCTAAAAATGGTTGATCAAATCTCTACATACGATTTCACGTTAGATGGCACCATTTTTGTCCCGAAATTCCGTCAAGGGGGGGCTAACTTTTAGGGGTCCGCTGTTAAAAATATCGATTTTAGGCGCATTTCCGGGTTTGATCAAACGCTAAAAATGGTTGATCAAATCTCTACAAACGATTTCACATTAGATGGCATCATTTTTCTCCGGAGATTCCGTCAAGGGGGGCTAATTTTTAGGGGTGTGAAGCTAAAAATATTGATTTTGAGCGCACTTCCGGGTTTGATCAAACGCTAAAAATGGTTGATCAAATCTCTACAAACGATTTCACGTTAGATGGCATCATTTTTGTCCGGAAATTCCCTCAAGGGGGGGGGGGGCTAACTTTTAGGGGTCCGCTGCTAAAAATATCGATTTTCGGCGCATTTCCGGGTTTGATTACACGCTAAAAATGGTTGATCAAATCTCTACAAACGATTTCACGTTAGATGGCATCATTTTTGTCCGGAAATTCCGTCAAGGGGGGGGGGGGCTAACTTTTAGGGATCCGCTGCTAAAAATATCGATCTTGGGCGCATTTCCGGGTTTGATAAAACGCTAAAAATGGTTGATCTAATCTCTACAAACGATTTCACGTTAGATGTCACAATTTTTGTCCCAAAATTCAGTCAAGGGGAGACTAACATTTAGGGGTCCGCTGCTAAAAATATTGATTTTGGGCGCATTTCCGGGTTTGATCAAACGCTAAAAGTGGTTGATCAAATCTCTACAAACAATTTCACGTTATATGGCACCATTTTTGTCCTGAAATTCCGGCAAGGGGGGGCTAACTTTTAGGGATCCGCCTATAAAAATATCGATTTTGGGCGCATTTTCGTGTTTGATAACGCTAAAAATGGTTGATCAAATCTCTACAAACGATTTCACGTTAGATGACACCATTTTTGTCCCAAAATTCCGTCAAGGAGGGGCTATCTTTTAGGGGTGTGAACCTAAAAATATCGATTTTGAGGTCACTTTCGGGTTTGATCAAACGCTAAAAATGGTTGATAATATCTCTACAAACGATTTCACGTTAGATGACACCATTTTTTGTCCCGAAATTCGGTCAAGGTTGGTCTAACCTTTAGGGGTCCGCTGCTAAATATATCCATTTTGTTTTAATTTCCGGGTTTGATCAAACGCTAAAAAAGTTTGATCAAATAATTACAAACAATTTCATGTTAGATGACAGCATTTTTGTCCCGAAATTCCGCCAAGGAAGGGCTAACTTTTAGGTGTCCGCTGCTAAAAATATCGATATTGGGCGCATTTCTGGGTTTGATCTCTCGCTAAAAATGGTTGATCAAATCTCTACAAACGATTTCACGTTAGATGGCACCATTTTTCACGAAATTCCGTCAAGGGGGGGGGGGGCTAACTTTTAGGGGTCTGCTGCTAAATATATCGATTTTGGGCGCATTTCCGGGTTTGATCAAACGCTAAAAATGGTTGATCAAATCTCTACAAACGATCTCACGTTAGATGGCATCATTTTTGTCCGGAAATTCCGTCAAGGGGGGGCTAACTTTTAGGGGTCCGCTGCTAAAAATATCGATTTTGGCCGCATTTCCGGGTTTGATCAAACGCTAAAAGTGGTTGATCAAATCTCTACAAACGATTTCACGTTAGATGGCACCATTTTTGTCCCGAAATTCCGTCAATGGGGGGGGGGGGGGGCTAACTTTTAGGTGTTGAACCTAAAAATATTGATTTTGGGGGCATTTCCGGGTTTGATCAAACGCTAAAAATGGTTGATCAAATCTCTACAGACGATTTCTGATAAGGATCGCTAATTTTTTTTTAGTTTTGCGCATTTTGAAATATCCTTAAAGTTAGCCCCCTTTTAATCATAACTCATAAAATAAAGTTGATCAAACGATGAAAATTGTTGATCAAATCTGATCAAAGGATGATCAAACGAAATGCATATGTCACTTTCTTATTTTCCGTCATGGGGGGGCTAACTTTTAGGCGGTGACTTGGTTCCTATAAATAAAATTTTGAGAAAGATCAAAATTGTGGTTTTTAAACCAGCAAGCAAGAATGTGTTTTGATCATGTCTTAACAAGTATGACAACATTAACAGCTTTCTCTTTCCCTATTCTGTTTTTGTCACAGATCTTGAATAAAAATATTTTTTGTTTATGTAAAATTGCTGAGGTTTCTTTTAGTTACTAAAATTACTTACAACAAAAATTACTGAAACCATACAAAATGTATGGCCTTAGGCATAATTATTTTTTAATTAATTGCCAAGCTTTGCAAAGGGCTTTATTTTCTGTTACTATTATTTAAAGATAATCAAAAACATAAATTTAAGTAACACTCTGAGATAAATGCTTAGCTGTGACTGCAACAAAACGATAGTTTGGCAGTATTGTTTTGACATGTTGACCTTGACATATCTCAGCTTGTAGTCAAATCTCCATCCTGAAATTTCTTGTGCATAACACTACCATACAATACTGTCAGAAACCAGAACTTCAAACTTTTATCTCGTGCCCCACCAGAGATATCAAAGCCTCAAAAGTGCGATTTTTGACATTTTTGAAAAATTTGGGATTTTTTTTAGCGAAGAGAAAGCAAGTCCCAGATCTGGAACTTGGCGTGTGAATACAAGTACTTTCGGCCTATAAGTAAAAAAAAAAAATGTCATGTTCACAGTTTTCCTTGCTAGAAAAATTTCCTTTCGTAAACGGACAAATTTTGGAAAAAAAACTGAAACTTTATGCTTAAATTTCACCAATAAGGAATTATTTTCGGAAACTACTCTATTACTAAATTTTTAGCCTAATGTATTCTGTACAAATTGCTTTAATTGTCACTTGAATTGGAGAAATAAACGATGAATTATTTACAATTCCGCAAACCCTTCTTTTGAGAAAATTGCTGCAGACGATGAAACAAAGATGGCCGCCATGCAAAAACAAAAATTAATAAAATTAAAATTATAGTCATTTTGAACTTCCATCATGTTAGGGTTGTTGTAAATAAGGGAACTTGTGTCTCTACCGCATTTTTTTCTTTTCTATGTGATTCCGTCTCAAAAGATTTTACTGTATAGCATTTTTCAAAGTCTCCAACACATGGAATATGGATTAACGATATTAAAGGACAAGTGAAACATTTACATATACATAGAGGTTCAATAATAAAACAAATAATTACAGCTTTTGGCGCTTCTTTAAAAATAATAATTATAAACATGAAAAAAGGAAAACTATAATAAGTATTTTCGGTCAGAACAACTCCATACGAAACAATTTTTAACCATATCGATTAAAAAAATTATATAGAAATTCAGTCAGCCCAGGCCGTGCTATGATTTGAACTTTTTTTCCAGGCAGGGCCGAAATTTTTTTCCTATGGGTCGGTTCGGAACTGGACCTAGATTTTTCGACCCGTGCAGACCTGTAGTGCAGACCAACTGTATTTTGAAAGCAGGTTTAACGTAAAATCTATACGCTGCTATTTTATGTCCAAAGGAGAGGCACTGTCTTAAATCGACTTTTAATAATGTACAATTTGTGGATGATCCCTATTTTGCATTCAAAATGAATCAAAAACTCGTCGCTCAGAAGCATGGACAAATGGTGTAAGTCACGAATTTTGAATTTTAATATCTCTGCGAATTTTGAAGATATCGAGATGAATTATTTTGCGTTTAATTCAGGAATGGACAAGAAAAATATTCTAATTGAGATTTTTATTCTACGGGCGCCGTATAAAAATTTAGTTTTTGTATTTTCTCAAATAGAACCCCCATGGAGTTGCAACTTATGTCATTAAATTTTGCACCTTTTTTTATGAAATTTTGCAATTGGAAGTATGTGTCTAGAGGTAATATTTAAGGAAAAAGCCTATTGTTTCGATATTTATGAATCATATTGTATAATCTAAAAATGTCTATCCATTAAATTTTTCTATATATAAAAAAAAGTTTTGATTTGGAAATGGACCAATGAAAATCTGCGTAGATATTCCCGGCAGATCGGCATCCAATTTGAATGCTTAAGCATGGCCTTTCTTATTTAATATTAAAAAAACTGTTGCATACAAAAATATGAAAATCGGTAGTATTATAGAGAAATGTTTGATAAACACGCTGATGTAGACAGTTTGCAAATCGAAGAATTATTTTAAGAGATATTTAACGCCAAAGTTGGACAAAATCGTTCCATTAAAAAAGTTTTATAGGAGCAAAAATTGTACATAGGAATTTAATCATTTTTAGATCATTTTATGCGTCAGAATTTCCCGGTGTGCAGACTGCTTTTAGTATTTTAATTTGACTCATTTTTTGAGGTTTTATTTCTATTTTAAATTCAAATTTTCAGCATTTCGAGAGATATTTTTTACAAAATTTAGAAAATTGTATTAATTAAAACTGTTGCCAACTGTATAAACAGCGCAAACAATAATGCTTGCTTCAAATTAAAAATTTATTTTACACAAACAGAAAATATAAAAAGCAGGAACGCATTGAAAATTACGTCATAAAAACTGTACTTACACGTGAATTTTAAAAGAGAAAGAATATTGTAAAATAATAAATTCATTAACATGCGTTAGAAGTCTTAAATAGGGGAATTTACGTCACATTACACTTATTACGTAAAATGAACAAAAAATAATATTGCAAAACAGTTTAAATTAAAAAATTGCGCGAGACATTTATTTGATATTTTAAGATGATCATAATATTTCATTTCTAACAAAAGTATTTTTACGTGAATATTAAAAAGAGAAAGAAAAGTGTGGTGAAAATTACGCCAGATTCAAATTATAATTAAATCTTCCGAAATCTTTTTAAAGCCGATCAAATTAGCGTGCTGTTAGAGTGTGCGGTGTCTGAACGGGGGTTGACGAGCATAGCTCGTAGGGGGCAGAGCCCCATAGTAAAGCAAAAATTAAAGTTTACAATTAATGGTTTAGTAACGAAGCAAGTAAACAATTTTTACCCGTACGGTGTATGACAAAACGGGTAATGTGGTCTCTGCTGCTAGTAACTCAGCTTCCGAATTCCCCTCAATAGTATTAAGTCTATGGGCGTTTGATACATTCTTATATTTAAACTACTATCTCCACAGGGGATTAATAATTTAACTTCTTTTCTCAGCGTTTTCTTAAAGGATGCCACTTTTTTTCTCAGTTGTCAAAATATTTCTAAAATCTATGCTTAATTTAATTTATGCTTTATTTTGTTTTAAAAACTGAGGAACTGGGAGTAAAATTTTAACGCTTCCTATAAAATTCAGCATAGATTTTAGAAATATTTTGAGAACTAAGAAAAAAAAGAAACATCCTTTAGGAAGAGTACACAGAAAAAAGAAGTTAAAAATATTAATATCCTGAGGAGATATTTTAAATATACGACCGCATCAAACGCCCATAGACTTAAGAGGCTACTTCAGTCAAGTGAAAAGACCCGTTCGCTAATGCTAATCTTATGGAAGAAATTTATAACGTTATCTCGATTGCATTTCAATATTTTTAAGTGATTTTTTTTTTTTTTTTTTTGCATTGGATAGCAGAGATTGATCTGTATAAAGGCCGTTTTTTACTTTTTCGATTTTGTTTACAGAGGGAGTTTGTTTTAATGTGGACACTTTCATTTTCGGAACCGGTTTCGAAACTGAAAGCATCCTCATAAAAAATATCTGCAATCGAAATCGAAAAAAGTAAAAAACGGCCTTTGTACAGATCGATCTCAGCTATCCAACACACACACACACACACACACAAAAAAATCATTTAAAAATATTGAAATGCAATCGAGATATCTTTATAAATTTCTTCCATAGGATGCGAACGGGTCTTTTCACTTGTCTGAAGTAGTCTCTTAAGATTACCAAGGGGAATTCGGAAGCTAAATGACTAGCAGTCTTAAGGCTCCTCTCCCTGCCGGCGAAGACACTCACGAGCTAATGCTAATCCTATGGGAAGTGATTTTTCTAATATCTCGTTTGCATTTCGACATTTTTAAATAATTTTTTTTTTGTATTGGATAGCCGAGATCGTTCTCTACATCGCACCTTTTTTACTTTACAGGTTTTAGTCGCAGATATTTTTTATAGTTACTTTCACTTTCAAAACCGGTTCTGAAAATGAAAGTGTCATTCTAAAAAATATCTGCAACCAAAATCGAAAAGGTAAAAAAGGTGCGATGTAGAGACGAACCTCGGCTATCCAATTCAAAAAAAAAAAAAAAAAAAAAAAAAAAAAAAAAAAAAAAAAAAAAAATTAAATGTGAAATGCAAACGAGATATTAGAAAAATCCCTCCCCATAGGATTAGCATTAGCTCGTGAGTGTCTTCGCCGACAGGGACAGGAGCCTTAAGGAATTAAGATGATGAAGCGGACTTTTTTATCTTGCCCTTGAAATTCCGTTTTACGAGGCTTTAATATTCGAAATAAGCACAACAATCTTAAACAGTAAAACCGATGAAAGCGCAGTCGTTATGAGCTGAAACACAATTCCAATTTATTATGCATAATTGTATAATATTCCTATCCTAGGGATAATAAAATTTTTACTTTTAAAACAGAATTCCGTTATAAACAGTTTCTGTTTACTACACACGGTTTACTGAAGCAAGCACAGTAAAATTTGCGAAATCGGAATGCTCATTACAATCCAGTGCATTAAATTTCTATTTTCTTTTTTTTTCTCTGTACAAAATTTAAAGAAAGATTTACCTGAGAGCCGCAGAATTAATTTAAACTTTAATAGAAATTATGTTTGCGTATTTAGTTTAGGGATAATGACCTGTCTAGTGGTAGCTTGAACGGGTTTAAGGTCCAGATAGACGTATCATTGAACTACTTTCAGTGTCGGCATCTTTTCTTGTGGTTACGCGGTGTTTTTCATCTTTAATGGATTTACAAAGAAACTGCTATTCTTTCTACAGGAGGGAGAAGTTCTATTCGGTTCGATCTAATTTTATTATCTCCTTTTCATTGTTGAATCTCCAGTCCTTTTGTTAGAAACCGCATTTTATTGTTTTAGACTGAGAGGCCCTCTGCTAGTTCGTCAGCTGACTAGCAGTTTCATTATCAGTGAGGCGAAAAATATTATCAGCGGCAAAAATGTAGCTCTGTCTCCCCGAATTTAAGGCAAGACATTAGTAAGATACTAATTTTAATTGCGAAAAGGTGTAAATTAAAACTTTAAAAACAGTAAAAAATAGATTTATCCGACTGTTTACATGTTTTGATTCTGCCCGAGTTATTTTCAAAACAAATAAATAAAAATATTCTAAATTTGCACGGTTTGTGAAACGCCTTCATTCAATTTTTCTTTTTCATATTATGCACTTGTTATCATATTTCTTGCACTCTTTCATATTATGCACATTATTATTATTATTATTTTTTTTTTTTAATTTTACTTCGATGTTTATTTTATTTTCATAACCATTGAGTAGCTCGAGCCATAATTTTGGTATGTTAAATGCTGCTGCATCGTTACATACTGAATTTTTGCGTGTTACAATCTCTATGGTTTCTCTTATAATGGATGAATAGTATATAGACCATGGACCCCATGGTATAGACTAGAGGAAAAAATTATCTTTCTTTCATTGAAATTTATTTGGATGGTTTATTCTTGATATAATCTTGCTAGGACTGTGGTTTTTATATTATAAGGGGCTCTGCCCCCTATGTGCTACGCTCAACAACACCCGTTCACACACCGCAGATTCTAAACACCCGCAAATTTGATCGGCTTTAAAAAGATTAGAGAAGATTGAATTATAATTAAAAAAAAAAAAAAAACAGTAGCGATCTCTCTGTAAACGGGTTTTCTTTCATTTCCCTTTGATTAGGGAATTTTAAGGACGAATGAACTGCTGTTAAGACATCCATTGTCTCTTTTCATGTTTGATTAAATAAGATCAATTAAACATTTGAAAGTAAGCTAAAATAGAATGAATTAAGTAAACAGAGTCTCTGACTCCCGGTATTTTTTTGACAACGTTATGAAATGATTGACACAATACAATACAGTTATTTTAAATGTATGGCTTTAAATAATTTTCACCAAAGTTTTCTTTCTCTTTTTAACATTCACATGGAAATACTTTTGTTTTTAGAAAGGAAATATTATTATCTGCTGTGTCTTGGAATTGGCAACATTAATTAAAAAGATCATCTCGAACGATGAAAGAAATGTCTCGCATAGATATAATTTTAAATTTAAATTGTTTGGTAGCACTATTATTTGGCCATTTTAAATATGACGTGATTTCTCCAATTTACTGCTTTTAACGCATATTAATGTATTTATCATTGTAAAGGGGTTTTTTTCCTCTTTTAACATTCACGTGTAAATACAATTTTTATTATGTAATTTTCAATATTTTCCTGCTTTTAACACGTAATCATTTAATTCTAATTTTAAAGTTTTTTCTATTTGTAATAGTCACGTGTAAATAAATTTTTAATCGTAAAGAAATATTATTCTTTGCACTGTTTTAGCAAATGACAACAATTTAAAATAATAATCTTTACTAAAATGTGAAAGAAATATATCTTGAACTGATTAAAATTTGATTAAAACAAATAAGAAATTATTATTTATTTATTATATTATTATTTAATGAATTATTTTTTTAATTTTTCCTGGAAAACGTAATTTAATCACAATATTTTCTTCCCTTGCGGTTGAAATAAAAGATAATTTTTAGTTTCAGTTTAAAAATGTCAAAAAAACAACAACAAAAAAAAAAAAAAAAAAAAAAGAGAGAGAGAGAGAGAGAAATCTAATAATCCCTAAATTTTCACCTTTCTCCCTTTTTCCACAAAAATGGAGTAATTTTGTTGCCATCATTACATAAATGTCATTAAAATAATAATAATATCTCGAATAATAATTCAAATTTAAAAATTCTAATAACATTTTTGACATCCCGGATCAATACGGATAATTTGTGTTAATTTCACTTCCAAACGTTCCATATTTTAGGAGAAATAGCTATGAAACATAATCAGTCGTTTAGGGGTGTTCTCAAATCCAAAAGGGCAACTTTCTGACATAAGTTTTAATTAATTTTTTTTTTTCGAAAATGCATGAAACTAACTGGTGTTGTTGTTCAGAAACTGTGTAATTGAGCTGTTTTTTTTTTTCTGTTTTCTGAAAACGCAATAGACGTTTCAAAAAATAGTGTCAAAGTGGGCGTTTTGAATTTCCGCGTGAAGGAAGAAAGAGCATTCAACAGCGGGCTAAAAACGTGTTTGTCACGTGATCAAAATCGCTTATAACTCAATAGGTAAGTAATGGATAAAAAAAAATGGAAAAAACAGTTAAATTCCAAATCGCTTCCATGGCCAGGCTTTCTGTACCTTTTGTACCTTTCCGTTAAAAAATGAATTTGTAAATGTGTCGAAACGTCGTTTTGCGCTTGTTGAGCAGAGCAGTTAAGAACAGCCTTAACCAGCCGTTTCATAAGGATTTTATATACACTAGGTCATCAAAATAAAAGGATAATGAGATAAAATATGCTCACCAAGTGAATCTTGCAAACAATGCCCAATGCTGCAATTATTTATGTTAATTAAATACAATTCAACTCAAAATTGCATTTCCGCGCATATGTTAGCGTCGGAAATATGCAAATTAGATGATTGACAATGTGGTGCCCAATGGACGTATGTTGGAATTATGGTCTGTAGTGTTGTTTAAAGTGAATGTGGTGTCTGAGTGTAATCGGTATTCATTAGTTATGGCTCAAAGGCATCATTTAAGTTAAGGTCAAAAATGGAGAATGATTGGTAGAATCGAGGAAGGTCAAACACAAATGGAGGTCGCCCAAGATTTGAATATCCCTCAAAGTGTCATACCAAGAGCTTCGATCCGCTTTTTAAGCAATGGATCCGTTGATAGGTAGCCTGGTCAAGGGAGAACAAGAGCAACAACTGCATCCGAAGACCATTTTTTGTGAATGTGGCTCGAAGAAACCGCTAAGCAATTACAGGAGATTTGGTTTGAGACATTCAGACTGCCACAGGAACTCGAATCATCCATTGCCCTCGTCATGTTCAATGGAGCTAAGAAGACTGGGTTCAAGTATTGTTTACTGGCGAGTCCAGATATAGTCTGAACACTGTTTCTAGACGTGTTTTGATCTGGTGAGAGGAAAGAACACAACTCTTGCCTTCCCTTGTCCGTGAAATATCCCGTTCGAGCGCAGTCTTCTTGGCTCCATTGAAAATGACGACGGCAACAAATTAAACGGGCCCCTTTGGAAGCTGGAGTGAGTGGGACACAAACTATTGATTTTCCCGCATACAGTTCGCCCTCGTTAAGTCTTCGTGGAGCAGTAGAACGGCTGATTCGAGTTTCTGTGGCAGCATGAAGGTCTGAAACCAAATCTCTTGTAGTCGCTTCGCGGTTTCTTCAAGCCACATTGAC
Organism: Maratus speciosus; assembly: GCA_963932465.1. Lineage (NCBI taxonomy): Eukaryota > Metazoa > Arthropoda > Arachnida > Araneae > Salticidae > Maratus > Maratus speciosus. Next base: position 85,012 of record CAWVRF010001504.1, on the reverse strand, counting down.
AGAAAACGGTCTTCGGATGCAGTTCTTGCTCTTGATCTCCCTTGATCAGGCTGTCTATTAACGGATAGAGTGTTTAAAAAGCGGTTCGAAGCTCTTGATATGACACTTTGAGGGATTTTCAAACTTTGGACGACCTCCATTTGTGATTGACCTTCCTCAATTCTACCACTTATTCGCCACTTTTGACCTTAACTTAAATGATACCTTTGAGCCATAACTAATGAATACCGATCACACTCAGACACTACATTCACTTTAAACAACACTACGGACCCGAATTCCAACATACGTCCATTGGGCACCACATTGTCAATCATCTAATTTTTTATTTCCGACGATAACGTATGCGCGGAAGTGCGATTTTGACTTCAATAGTATTTAATTAACATAAATAATTGCAGCGTTGGGCATTGGTTGCAACATTAACTTGGTGAACATATTTTTTCTTATTATCCTTTAATTCTGCTGACCAGTGTATATAGGGTGAATTTAATATCAGCTTACATGCTCCTTTTTTCTATATTTAAATTTCCTGCTAGTCATACCAATATAGTAATCCTTTGATCCGTCAGCTCTTTTAAATGGTATTAAAGATTTAATTTACATCTTTTAGCAATTAAAATTAGTATATTATTACAAGGTGTTAATTTGCTACATAAGATCTAATAAAGCACAATAAATACAGCCTTCACAAATACTTTCTTTAAAAAGAAAAATTTTATTTCTTCAAATGAAAGCTCGGAGAATTATTTTATTCACACATGTCATTTATTTCAGCCCAGTGGTAACAGTCTTCGATGCCAAACTCAATATGCACTTTTTTTGATTTACATTTAAAATACTCAGTACATCTTTCTAGTCCACCAACATAAACATGCTGTAAAGACTGACACGAATTGACCAGTGAAATAATGCCGCTGCTTTCAATGTCGCAATTACGAAGGCAAATTATTTTTAAGTTTTGCAAGGCATTCTCTGTGTCACTGAAAATCAAATCTTCGTTGCGGAAGTATGCAATGCATTACATATGTACAGTTCTCTCAAATTATGGCCGTATTTTCTTATTATTCTAAATATATTGGAGTCGGTCAGTGTGTCTTGCAAGTCGAGAAATTCTAGCTTACCTACAACAGAACGCAATAGACAGCGACGAAAATCTATAACTTCCATCTTTGAAATATCTGAATCCATAAAATGGAAGTCTATATGCTTCATGAATCCAGCATGATGTAGGGCAAATATTCGAATAATAAATTGGTCCTAATTAGTTTTTGATGTAACTCGCCTAAAAGGTGGCGCTGCTATGTGAAATTTTTTACGATTTCCGCACTAGCTCTGTCTAAAAAATAATGCACGGAATTTCATCAAACTTTAGATTCAGTTAGAAGTTAACTTAAGTTGTAAATGATTAGATTTTGGTATAAATCTCCTAACCGGTGGCGCTGGTATGCTGCATTTTTCAGGAAGCAGTAACATGTATGAGAAGAAAGTAGAATGTTGTAGAAAGTTTTGGGATTGCCATATTCAACTACAGTGCAACCTCGATTATCCGAGCTAATTGGGACAGCTAGTATCTCGGATATCAGAAATCTCGATTAATATAATTTGTGTATAAAAACTCGCCGTGCTCGCGAATTTAACATCTCTTAGAATAAAGAACAATAGAACGTTTTTTAAATGATAAAATAAACATATATAAAGTTATGTTTCACTTTTGACTTTTGTTTAATGTCGAGCGTCCTTCTAAGGCCTTTGACGAATCCATCTTTGAACAAAAAGCCACTTTTTGAGCTGTTTTACGTCTCCAATGGTTTTATCAACTCCAAATTCCAGAGCAATTTTTTTAATAGCCTAGCCCCAATCTTTTTACCCATCCAAACAACAACATTTTCTCTCTTTAGATTCTGCATTTCAAAAATGAACGACGCGATGGTCAGACGTGAAATTATTAAAGAAAAGGTTCACAACAAAACAGAGGATTGGCGAAAGAAAGAGCAAACAGAAAAATGTCATGAAACCCAAATGTCTATTGTGAGAGTCAAGTGGAGAGGATGTATTTGTCCAGTAACACGTTGCACCTGGTGTTCAAGAGAGCCATACGGCCACTGTCGCTGGAAACAAAGCATTGTTCGCTGTTGACTTCTCAGGGTGCAATGTTTCTTGCAAGTTGAGTGCTTTTGGGACAGAAGAATTTCCAAAACTCATTCACAAAAAAAAAAAAAAAAAAAAAAAAAAAAAAAATAGACTTTGTTATCGGCTCGATTAATCGAAGCTCGGTTAATCGAGGTTCTACTGTAGTTATAATTGTAGTGAGAAGTGAGTGAAAAATCGTTTGCAAAATTCCAACGTTACATACATAAAACAAGTTTAAAAAGGGAACTATTTCATACGTTGTGGGTAACCAGACATTGAGTTATAATAGATTAATTTTAACACAGTTATTGTTATTGAGACGTAAGTATTTGGACATAAGTTTAAAAACTCGCCTTATCCAAAATTTAAAAAATCCAGTTTTTTTAATCAATCTATTCTATTGGTGAACCTGTATCGAAAAAAGACTACGATTTGTAAAAAGAAACTAGTTTTATCGTGTATTTCAGGCCTTTTAAAATCTTGGTTTACAATGAAAACCAATGGGCGCAAGCAAAAAATTTGATTTTCAGGATAAGGTGAGTTTTGAAACTCACGTGCTCAATTAATTTATAATTCAGTTCTAAAAATATTAAAATGATGTATTAGTACTGTCCTCGCAAACACACCAGTGTACATAAATTTTACAATTCTAGCATATCCGAAAGTGACTGAAAAAGTGATCATAATATTCCATCTTTACATACAACAAAGTTTAACTGAGTGTATTCACGATTGTTAAATATTGTTATTATGTAAATAAGTGCATTAATAGATAACTGAATAAAGTACCACACAAAAGAATGTTTAACATAATAATAATTTATTCAAGAGAAGATCACACAGCTGAAAATTCGAATTAACACAGCAATGCTATTCACGCATACAGTCAACTTTTTCATTGTGATTACAGTGTTTAAATCCATTTAGGATTTTTACAATGCCTGCATTACAGGGTGTATAATCAATTACAGGATTAAGTTCTTCATGTCCAACTAAAACACGATCTAAAGATGGACAAGATTGAATCAATGAAGCAATTCCATTAGATGTGACATTGCAACCACGAAGACAGATTACCTTCAAACTTGGGAAAACAGCTATTGTTTCATAGAAAATCAAGTCTGCATCTTTAACTTTTGTCCAACATACATACAATTTAGTCAGATGGAGGCAACTTTCGCTTATTAACTCAAATATAATCGAACCAACAAGTGTTTGTTCCAAGTTAAGCACGGATAGTCGATTAAATAAATCACTAATAACTGGGAGAAAGATGGAAAGAACTATCCGACACCCAGCCAAATGCAATATTTTCAAATTCGGCATGTGCTTAAAAGAAAACGGGATAATAAGTGGTTCGAAACAATGACTCACATCCAAAACTTCTACTTTATTGCGAGGATTTTTATATGCATGATTATTTTTGAAAAAGAAATAAGGATGGGTAAGTACCAATACCCGAAGATCTTCGGGCAAATCATGCAAAAGATCTGCAATGCGTGAGCTGTGCACTTTCAATAGGGCACGATGTAATATTAATGTTCGCAGATTGGGACACCGCTCTCTGAGTTCGCTTGAAAACTTTCTAAAATTCATATACCATACGGTGTCAGAGTTCAAACTGATGTGTGTGACGCACGATGGAAGTATTCTAATGAGATCCAAAGTTCTTTCCGTTATAAATAATCTGGTTTGTGTTGATATGTTTGCACTTATTTTTCGCCAAAACAATTGACCTCTTGTTATTCCAAACCATGACTTGCATACTCTGTAATGAAAAAAAGAAATGAGTAACTAAAGTTACTTGCTAACAATGTAAACATATTTAATACACAGGGTATTTCAACACAGCGATAACAAAGTTTCAGGAGAGATAGAGTACACCTAAACGATAAGAAATCGCATAGAAATGCATGGTCGGAAACGCTTTCCTGGCGTTGTAGTGACGACACAAATCACAAGAAAAAAAAGGACACGAACAGGGTGGGAAAAAGTGTTTATTATTTTTAGTACATGAAAAAATTGAGATAGAGGAACAATAAGAGAGACAACGATCGTCATCAAAGATGGTAGTCAAGATTACGACCCCGGGCTATGATGCAGGCCTCACTTCTCTAGCGCAAATGGAAAATCTAATGTTCTCGAAAATACCGTGTCCCGGACTTCCCCAGCAGCTGCCACGGTATTTGCAACAAGTTCCTCAGCACTTTCCAGCATTGTCTCGGCATTTTTGCAGTACTAACAAAAATAAACATGCTTTTTCACCTCGTTCCTGTCCTTCCTTTCTTGTGTTTTGGGTAATCACTACCGCGCAAGGGAAGGATATCCGACCATGCATTGCTATTTGATTTTCCATTGTCTAGTCTTCTCACTGCCACGAACTGATATATCCGTTCGCTAAGCTGTTGGTTTCACTGCAGTAAAAGCATTATTTAAATTTATATAATTCTACAAATATAATGCAGTTTTAAAGTTTTTTGTTATCATTAACGTAATTAAAATTTTTTATATCATGTTAGTTTTTATATCTTTTTTTAGACTTTTTAAAAAAATTACACAGAAAACAACATTACAATTCTGCCCTTTTGCTCGACGGTCAGGGGGCTAGGTGTGCACTATCTCTCCTGACACTTTGTAACCGCTTGTGCTGAAGCATTTTGTAGATAATGCAAACTGAGATGCTTGAAAATTATTTAAAAAGTTACTAAATTGAGCAGCATTTTTCAAACAAAATTCCGAAAGTATATTCCTCACACTTATCTTTTATGTTTTGAAACTATATGATATTTATAAGTGATGTATGAACCATAACAGAAAAACAAAAGCACCCGTCTGAAAGTGGACAGTATATTTTTGACAAAAAAAGATGGCAGTGAAAGAAACAGCACTTCGTCGCTTAAAGGGGGGTAAAAACAAAAACAGAAATTCTGCTTTTTCAGAATTTAGTGTCGCCTCCGATGAATATATATATACTAGGGGGCTCTACCCCCTGCAAGTTACACTCGCCAACCCCCGTTCAGACACCGCAGAATCTAAAAGCACGCTAATCTGATCGGTTTTTAAAAGATTAGAAAAGATTGAATTATAATGAAAAGACCTATAGCGATCGCCATGTAAACGGGTTTCCATTCAATTCCCTTTGATTGCGAAAATTTAAGGCCAAATCAGTTGCTGTTAAGACATCCAATGTTTGTTTTCGTGTTTGATTAAAGAAGATCAGTTAAACATTTGAAAAGATGCTAAAATAAAATGAATTAAGTAAACAGAGTCTTTGCCGACCGGTAATTTTTAACAGCGTTATAAAACGATTGACATAATACAATTTACTACAATTACTACAATTTACTGCTTTAACCATTTCAAGTGCGGTGGTTCATTTTTGGACCGCTTAATTGTAATTCTTAAATGCCACGTTGGCACTAGAATAGTGGAATGAAAATTTACCTTTTATTAAGTAAGTGAACAAAAGTATTTTCGTATTTCGAAATTTGCTTGTAAATTCTAGTACCATTCACAAATTTCAACATTTTACGAATAGAAGTTCCTTGCCCCTGAAAGGGTTAAACGCATATTAATGTATTTATTATTTTAAAGTTTCCTTTCTCTTTTAATATTCACGTGTAAATACAATTTTAAAGACATAATTTTCAATATTTTCCTGCTTTTAACACGTACTCATTTAATAGTAATTTTAAAGTTTTTTTTTTTTTTTTTTTTTTTTTTTTTTTTTAATAGTCATGTGTAAATAAATTTTTAATCGCTAGGAAATATTATTCTTTGCGCTGTTTTTATAATTGAAAACAATCTCTATAATAATAGCCTAAGCCATGTGACTATCATCAACAGTTCCAGTTCCTTTCATAAGAAAGTTTTCCATTTTGATTAAAGAATCAAAGTTATTTTTTCGAATAAAACTACATAAAAGTTGCCATGATCGCAAAGAATTCTTGAGCCAGGTTCAAATCTCGCCGATAGCTTATTTTTTTTTTCTTTTTCGAGTGGTAAATTAAAACGGTGCTACTTAATTATCCCATCGACCAAAAATCTATCGCCAGACTATAAGATTAAAGGCCAATAATAGTTGATCGTAAATGTCACATTCACTTGACTGTAAGGAAGTTAACGTGTTTACGCCATCAAGTAATTTTTATTTCGATGCCTTATTTGTATTTCTATTTTTATACTAATTTATTTGTTATTTCGTTATTTAAAATAGAAATTACGTCAACTTGTATAATTTGGCGAGTGGTTTGGCGATTTATATAATTTGACGATATTGGTCATTTGCTTTGAATTCGAAATTAAATGTCATGATTTGTTGCATTATTTAATATTTAACACAGATGTCATATACGCACCGGGTTTGGCGTGATATTTTTACGACAATTTGGCGAAAACCTCATTTTCGAACCCCAGTTACATATGTATTTTTAAATTATTTTTAAAATGAAATATCAATAAATAAAAAAATTGATTAATAACTATAGAACAAAACAATTTATAACATTTTTTTAAATAAAAAGAAAATAAGTGTTAATAAACATTTATTAATAAATAAGCAACAATAGCCGGGTTACCATGTCAGGTAAAATAACGCCATTTTGGCGCCAATTAGGTACCCCGGTGCGTATATGACATCTGCGCCTAATATTTTTCTTTTCGTTTCGTTTAAAAAAAAGAAAGAAGTGAAAGACATTAATTTTAAATGTTTCAGTTTTAAATGAATGTTTTGTCTATAATAATAAGGAAAGAAGTTTGTGTGCGAGTGTGTGAGTGAGTGTGTCGACGGTGTTCTGAAGAGACCACTGCACGTAGAGGTACAAAATTTGGGGAAAAGGTACGTCTATATATGAAGTTTTGCACCTAGAAGCCCGATTTTCGATTTTTTTATTAGATTTTTTTTATTTAACTAGGGAGCTCGGCCCCCTACGAGTTACGCTCGCCAACCCCCGTCCAGATACCGCAGACTCTAAATGCACGCTAATGTGATCGGCTTTAAACAGATTTGGAAAGATTGAATAATAATTTAAAAAACAGTGGCGATCTCCCTATAAACGGATTTCTATTCATTTCTCTTTGATTGGGGAAATTTTAACGCCAAATCCGCTGCGGTACTACTTGATTATCCCGCCGACTAATTTCGCCAAATTATATAAATCGCCAAACCAATCGCCAAATTATACAAATTGACATAATTTTTATTTTAAATAACGAAATAACAAATAAATTAGTACAACATTAATAAAAATACAAATAAAACGTCGAAATAAAAATAATTTGATGACGTAGACACGTGTAACAACATTTCAAAATAAGCTAATATAAAAGGAATTAAGTAAACAGAATCTTTGTCTCCTGGTATTTTTTAACAAAGCGAAAAGAAAGTTCTTTTAAATGAGACATTTTAAATTAATCGTTTTTAATCTGACGTAATTTTGACCAAACTATTCTTTCTCTTTTTAATATTCACGTGAAAATACTTGTCTTAGAAATAAAATATTATTTGCGCTTTCCTAAGAAAAATAGTTGAAAAGTATCCGCTCAAAATATCAAATAAATGTCTAGCGCAATTTCTAAATTTAAACCGTTTTGCAATATTATTTTGTGTTCGTTTTATGTAATAACTGTAATGTGACGTAAATATGACGTAATTTCTCCTATTTAAGACTTCTAACGCATGTTAATAAATTTATTATTTTACAAATTCCTTTCTCTCTTAAAATTCACGTGTAATTATAGTTTTATGACGTAATTTTTAATAAGTTCCTGCTTTTTGTACATAATTATTTAATTCTAATTCCAATGTTTTTTTTTCTGTTTATAATAGTCACCTGTAAATAAATTTTTAATTTATTACATGTATAAATATTTTTTTTTTTTTTTTTGAAGCAAACATTATTTTTTCCGCTGTTTATACAATTGGTAACAGTTTAAATTAATATCACTTTCTAAAATCTGTAAAAAATATCTCTAGAAATGCTGAAAATTTGAATTTAAAATAGAAATAAAACCTCAAAAAATTAGCCAAATTAAAAAAAGAAATACAATCTGCACACCGGGAAATTCTGACGCATAAAATGATCTAAAAATGATTAAATTCCGATGTACAGTTTTTGCTCCTATAAAACTTTTTTAATGGAACGATTTTGTCCAACTTTAGCATTAAATATCTCTTTAAATATTTCTTCGATTTGAAAACTGTCTGCATCAGCGTGTTTATCAAACATTTCTCTATAATTCCACCGATTTTCATATTTTTGTATGCAATATTTTGCTTAATACTAACGAAGAAAGACCTCCGGCCACAAAAAATTCAAAACCGGCGGCGGCGGCGGCGGTGACAGCGGTAGTTACTTTTTTTTAGAATAGAGAGATTTTTTACGAGATTTTTAGCACTTTTTTTAAGTTTCGAGGCGATTTTTTCATATAAGTGAGAATATGGTTTCTTTCTTTTAACCCAATATAGTAAAATTTGTTCTCTTTTCAAAAAAGTTTATCCGGAATTCGTGCAGCGATTTTTGAATTTTTAGCGAATTTTTTATGCAATTATTGAACAGAATTTAATGCATTCCATACCTATAAGGAGGTTACCGTAGAGGGGTACAGTTCTATTGCCAAATGCCGCCAAGTTTGTCGCCAACTTGGCGTTTTATCGCCAAATTTCGCGACCAAAATGGGTCACCAAAAGTGACGCCAATTTGGCGATATCGCTAATATTTCGCCAAATTCCCATAAACTTCCATTGCAAACCAATATGGATTACTTGCTTACAGAAAATCAACAAACTGAAAGTATTTTAATGCAACAAAAACTAATATTAACTTAAGGGATTATATTAATTATATTGAAGGGAATCCAAGTAAATTAAAGTGTGAATAAAAGTAACGTGATACAATGCTTAGCATGCTTTCCCAAACATAAATTTTAAGAGAGCCCGCAGGTCAAAGGACTTAGATTTGAAACTTTTATCCAATTATAGTAATTTTTTACTTTCGTGATTTTTTAACTTTTCGTGATTTTTAATTCGATTTTTACGTTTCTTCGTGATCTGCTGCAATTTTTTGACATTCCGTTTTTGACATTATAATACTACAGGGTGGCTACTAAATACTGTCACACTCCAAAAAATGCGAATTAATTTTAATCGTTTGGGAAAACAATTTATTTCTCTATTTTGGGGTTTGGCAATCTTCTATTAGTGCAGACGAATTTGGTTATAAAGCGAATATTTAAAATTATTTTAAAGAATTATTTTGAGGGAAGCCAAAAGAATGATGATTAAACAGCTCTTTGATCGCAGGTTTTCCTCAGGTAAAACCATTAAGCAATTAAGATGCCCTGTTTTTTAGGGAACATTTATATATAAAACTATAAATAGATTATTGGATACTAATAGCTATGTAAATATCGATCTAGGTCTGGTCGTCCGTGCTCAGTTCTCACAATAGAGCGCATCAAAAGAATTCGCGAAAAGGTGTGAAGAAATCCACAACGTTCTGGAAATAAAATGGCTGCAGAAGAGAACGTGAAATGCAGAACTATGCAAGTTATTATAAATGAAGATCTGGGTTATTGCCCTTATCGCAAAAGAAAAATTCAAGGATTGACTGCTGCACAAAGTATAAAAAAATTACAAAGAAGGAAGAAATTGATGAAGCGGCATGGTAGGAAAAATGTTGACAGAATAATATTTTCTGATGGGAAGCTATTTTGCACTTAACAGTGTTATAACGTTAAAAATGATATCGTACATTTAGCAACCCTCAAGGATATACCCGAAACCTTTCGAATTGTTAAATGCTTTCAGAACAAGAATTCTGTTATGGTTTGGGCTGCAGTGTCAAACAATGGAAAATTGCCTTTGAAGTTCATCGATAAAAAAGGGATAAAAATTAATGCGAATATTACAAACAGGACATATTGGCTACACATTTATTACCACATGCTGACAGGTTGTATCACAAAAAGAATTGGATATTTCTGCAAAATTTTACATCTTCGCACCGAGATATATCAACACAGGCCTGGCTCCCTATCACCTGTCCGAACTTTATCATGCAAGAAGATTGACCACCTTCTTCACCGGATCTAAATCATTTAGATTATTCCGTCTGGGGATTTTAGAGGCTAGTAAATAGCAACAAACACAGAAGTTTGGACTCTCTCAAAGCTTCCATATTGCGTGAATGGTACCGACTACCTCTTAAAATGATTCATGCCGCACTCGAACCATGGCATAAGAGGTTATCTTTGGTAATCGATAAAGATGATCAATTTGATTAAAATTATTTCCGGTTGAACTTTCATCTCTGATGTTCATCATGTTCGTGTAGTTAACATTTTCTATTTTATATTTGTAAAATAAAATGACTGAATATTTGTAACAGTATTTAGTAGCCACCCTGTAAAGTAATTTCTACCTTCATTTCAATAAAGTTTATTTGCATTTCGTATAACAATTTTCTAATATTTCGGGTATTTTGTATGTGATTTTTAGTGTATTTCAGCGATTTCTTACCATTTTTCCACATTAGTGAAAGACGTTGATAGAAGTTGAATCAACTTTCAATCTTCGAACACAATATGTAATTTTTTTTTTCTGTTTTCGAAATTTGTGCAGCGATTTAAAATTTTTTCGCGATACCTTATAGTGATTTTCAGAGCTTTTTCGCAATTCGTGCTGTCTTTTTACGTACTCGGGCAAGTTAGCTAGTCTATCTATTTATATAAAATCCAAGTCTCTGTGTGTCCCTCACAATTCCGGTAGGACCGCCTCATTGAAATGGGTAATTGTTGAAAAATATTAATGCAGGGTTACCACAGTAGCGCCAAATGTTAGCCAACTTGGGGATAGCTGGCTAATTTAACGAAATTCCCATTTAAAACCATTAATCTTTCATACAGGAAGTTACCGAAATTTAATTTAAACTCCGCTCTTTTAAGATATTTTTTCAAAATCTATGAGTTAGAATTTAAAGTACATCTTTACATCTTCCTCCCGATGCTACTAATAAAATAACCGCCAATAGACGACGCTGTACTCTGTGAGCTCCTAACTGCGAGATTTTAATGTGCTTTAGGTACTTTTCCAGTATAGGTGCCTTGGCGAAAAAGGAAATTTGGCAACATGTTTTCCGGGAACTTATCCCATGTTTTATTTTATATACAGACGCATTTTTTTTTTTTCGATATTTATACGATTTATTTAACATAAAAAAGCCGTTTCTCTAATTTTATACAGAAACAGATGTAATTTGTACATAAAAACATCAATAATATACATATAAAATAAACATACAAAACAAACAAAAACGCTCATCAAGTTTGTTTTCATAGCTGTTTATATGATTTGACAACAAATCTCGATGTTTTTCCGTTATATGGACACCATGCCAAAATGTATGCTAATGCGCCAGTTATTTCAAAATGCTAAAAGACATTTGTAATTTTATGCCAGCAGTTTAATATGAGTTTTATTTTATTGCTTTATTTTATAACAGTTATTTGTTCGTTTATTTTAAGTATATATTTGTGATTTAATGAAATAGTTCGTAAAAGTCTGGAAATTTCAAATGTTGTATTTTTTAAATGCTCACTTTAGTATCGACAATGTTTTTTCTTTTATTTTTCAAATGCTTCAATTCACGTGATTTTCATTTTGCGCCAACTATTACGCTTGGTGACAATGGTATCCGTATAACGGAAAAGTACCCAAATCTCACTTTCTGATGCCCAAATTACACCAAGCTTTTTTTCAAAAAATGCCAAAGCCCCTACAGTGGAAAAGTACCAAACTGTCTATTATTTTGCGCTATCTGTGTTATAGTTTGTACTATATGCAAGGGGGGTGGGGCGAAGAGTTTAAACATTAAATATTAAAGTTTTGGCACAGGTGTCATATACGCAACATGTTGTTGCGATTTTTTTCTGACGCCAATGTCATATACACAACGGGTACATAACTGGCGCCAAAGTGTCGTTATTTTGCTTGATATGGTAACCCGGATGTTGTTGTTTATGCTGTTGATGTTTTCGCCAAATTGGCGTCGGAAAAAAATCGCGCCAATAAGAGGCGTATATGACAACTGTGCCAAAGTTTCTATAAAGCAGTATAAGACTGAAAAATTAAGAATAAAATAAATGCAAAATAAGACTAAAGAAGAAAGAAAAATCATTCGTTAGGCATAGAATATGAAACACTTTCCAACACATCCTGAATGCTTTAACAAAACTTCGTTATTTGGGGAAATAAGGTAAATAAGATAACTAAGTAAACATTTTAGAAGACACATAAAAAATTTTAAAAATTGATTTCAGCAGTTACCGTCCATAGCCAATAGTATCGTTATTACATTCCACTATTTAGCTAAAATTTAATTTAAACTACTCTTGAAACTACTGAAATCATATTTCCAGATATTATCATCCATAGACGGTTATGTATCCAATTCTTTGCGTGACCCTGTATATCATTTTATCTATGTTATGCAAACATTCTTGTTAGTTATCCCGTCGACCAATTTCGACAAATTATATAAATCGCAAACCACTCGCCAAATTGTACAAATTGACATAATTTTTATTTTAAATAACGAAAAAACAAATAAATTAGTATAACATTAATAAAAATACAAATAAAACGTCGAAATAAAAATCAATTGATGACGTAAACACGTGTTGTCAAGTGAATGTGACATTTACGATCAACCATTATTGGCATTTAATCTTACAATTTAGCGACAGTTATTTGGTCGACGGGATAACTAACAAGTACCAACATTTCTTAGTAAACTAAATGCAGTTCAGCGTAAAAATGCATAACTCCTTTAAAAACCACCTTTAAGCAATTTACTCTCCTACTCAGTAACACTTACCAATTCTTTTGTGTATAGCCCTGCATATGAACTGTAGCATTTATACACACAGTATAAGATGCATAAATGTAGTGAAACATAAAAACGCATATCATAATTAAAAATGTATTTCTAGCAATCATTGCTTATGTTTTCTTGGCGAGAAAGAAGTTTACCAACATATTTTCTGACAACCTATTTACTGCTTCATACTCACAAGCAATTTTTTCCATATGTATGCAATTTATTTGATATAAAAAAACCATTTACCCATTTTTATAAAAAAACAGAAGTAATTTTTGCACAGATCTCATATAAGCATCGGGGTTGGCGTGATTTTTCTCTGACGCCAATTTGGAAGAAATCTCGCTTTCGAATACCAGTTATATATTTTTAAATTATTTGCTATCATTTTGAAAAGGAAATAACTATAAATAAATAAAAGTTTGAATAATAACTATAGAACAAAACAGTTTATATAATTAAAAACAGAAAATAAAAGTAATTAAACAGTTTATTAATAAATAAAATACAATAGCCGGGTTACCATAGCAGGCAAAATAACACCATTTTGTCGCCAGTTAGGTATCCCGGTTCATATCTGAAATCTGTGCCGTAATTTCCTTCTATATATAAAAAAAAGTTTTGATTTGGAAATGGACCAATGAAAATCTGCGTAGATATTCCCGGCAGATCGGCACCTAATTTGAATGCTTAAGCATGGCCTTTCTTCGTTAATATTTAAAACACTGTTGCATACAAAAATATGAAAATCGGTAGTATTATAGAGAAATGTTTGATAAACACGCTGATGCAGACAGTTTTCAAATAGAAGAATTATTTTAAGAGATATTTAACGCCAAAGTTGGACAAAATCGTTCCATTAAAAAAGTTTTATAGGAGCAAAAACTGTACATAGGAATTTAATCATTTTTAGATCATTTTATGCGTCAGAATTTCCCGGTGTACAGAATGCATTTAGTTTTTTAATTTGACTCATTTTTTGAGGTTTTATTTCTATTTTAAATTCAAATTTTCAGCATTTCGAGAAATATTTTTTACGCATTTTAGAAAATTGTATTAAATTAAACTGTTGCCAACTGTATAAACAGCGCAAACAATAATGTTTGCTTCAAATTAAAAATTTATTTTACACGTGACTATTATAAACAGAAAATATAAAAAGCAGGAACTCATTGAAAATTACGTCATAAAAACTATAATTACACGTGAATTTTAAAAGAGAAAGAATATTGTAAAATAATAAATTCCTTAACATGCGTTAGAATTCTTAAATAGGAGAATTTACATCACATTTACGTCACATTACACTTATTACGTAAAATGAACAAAAAATAAGATTGCAAAACAGTTTAAATTTAAAAATTGCGCGAGACATTTATTTGATATTTTAAGATGATCATAATATTTCATTTCTAACAAAAGTATTTTCACATGAATATTAAAAAGAGAAGGAAAAGTTTGGTGAAAATTACGTCAAATTATAATTGTCAGATTCAAATTATAATTCCATCTTCCGAAATCTTTTTAAAGACGATCAAATTAGTCTGCGGTGTCTGAACGGGGGTTGACGAGCATAGCTCGTAGGGGGCAGAACCCCCTAGTGTATATATAAAAAAATATTACATATATTTAGAAACAATTTTTTTATGTATATAAGTGCATATATAAATAAAAATAAAAGTTCATTAGATTTGTTTTCGTAGCTGTTTATATATTTTGGCAACATATCTCACTTTCTGATGCCCGAATTGCGCCAAGCTTTTTTTTTTTTTTAAATGTGCTATAATGGAAAAGTACCTAAATAAATAATTAACAGAAATAACCAATTAAACAAACTAAAACTTTTTATTTCGAGATCAAAGCATTGTTTTTAATTTCGATTAAAAATACACATATCCTTGGATAACTTCAGTTGAAATTAGGTTCACAGCTTAATATCTCATTCTATAAACCTAAACAAACACAAGTGATTCATTCATCGTAAACCGTAAAAAATATTAAATCTTTGAGGTAATCATTCACAAAGTAAGTTCTCCAACAATCAATGGACAATATTCTAATGACGTCATAGTAGGTAAAATGGTGGCAGTATCGTTTGTTTAAGGTTTGAAATCACAAAGATTTAATTTTGCAATGTCTCTTAGTTACATTATTTTATTGTCATATTTATGAGCTCAGAACAAAAGCATATTTTTTCATTATTTAGTTATTAAAGACGGAAAAAAATTATAAATGCATGATTTGAAAAATTTAAATAATTTTCTTTCTTAATAGTAAACAAGTAATATAAAAATTTTGTTTTTAAAGTCAATTCCTACTTAGACCATCAAAGAATATAATCCGTTAAGCTAACATTAGTTTTTGTTCCATTAAAATATCTCAATTTGTTGATTATAATAAGCAAGTAGATTTACAATGGAACTCTATGGGAAATTGGCGAAATATTAGAGATATCGCCAAGTTGGCGTCACATTTGGGGGCTCATTTTGACCGACAAATTTGGCGACAAACTTGGCTGTATTTGGCGACAGAACAGGGTCCCCCCTATGGTAACCCCTTATTGAAAATGCTTTCATTGATCTTCAATAACCAATGGTCGCCATTTTGTTTCTCATGCAAAACTAAAATTAATTAATTAAAATTTAATTAATTAATATTTGAAAAAACTGTATTAACATCAATTGTCATCCAGTACAAGTTTAAAAAAATTTATTTCAACTTGATAGGATGAATAATGAGTATTTTATTAACGATTGAAAATTTGAACAAGATAAAGATATAAATAAATATAGGGAGAGTGTGAGCTAATAGTAGGAATTGAAAAATAACATCGGGAAGTAACAGTGGGTTTAAGTTAAATAAGTTTAACTGTTTAATTCTGTTGTAATATTCAAAATAACTGTATTTATTAGATTTCAGTAAACAACATCAGTGCCCGATTAAACTTTGAAGTTAGAGGAATTACAATGTCATTTCAGGACCTTTCTTTTGGAGAAGCTTTTCTAAATTCCACATATACATGGAAACTCTTCAGTGTTAGAAATATTATTCTTAGGACTGAAATAACATGAGAACGGCCTGCAATTTTACACAAGTTTTTGAAAACTACTTTATATCAGAAATTTTACTAAAAACTGGTTACTTTTTTATTATAGCGGCACATACTATTAGGATTATGACAAGTTGCAGCCAATTTCACCAACGTCGTAACCAAGATCGTGAAGCACACACATATAATACCATTTCATGAAATCGTATACGATAATTTAATAGTTTTTACCTTACTTCAAGTGTGTAACTTATTTATTTTTAAGGCTTAACAATCTAAATTGCCCAATATATGAATTTTAAAAAATTTAAACAAAGATTGAATAGACATGACCGCAAAAAGCCTCAAATCTGCATAACACTTGGAACCAAACTGTGCAGACTAGTGGTCTTCTACTGTACACAGTTTTTCATAAATGTGTTTCGTTCTTAAAATGTGTTATTTTCCTCTATCTATCACTGCGGAACAAGCGAGAAAACTCATATTCTTGCACATGAGTTATATATATCTTTATATCTAAATTTCCGTCATTTTTGACGGGCTACCTTTCTAGTATTAAATAAAATGATAATGACAGGGCTCCCAAATGGTCCGCCAACTGAATATCAATATTTTTTTTAGAAAAATTTTCTTTTTAGATTTTACTTACAAACCTACCCGGAATCACCTTTGAAAGTTAATTCTAGCACAAACCTACCATAAAATTTTGTGTTAAAATTTATTGGTATTCAGTTGGCGGACCATTTGGGAGCTCTGTAATGAAATACAAAAAAAAAAAAAAAAAAAAGCATTGCTCTTAGCATACATTTAAGGGAGGCCAAACTGTTCGCCTAAATTAGTTTAAAATAATAGTAAATCTGTTATGATTAACATTTGAGTTGCCATCATTAGAAAAAAGTATTTAAAATTAGAAAAAATATTAATATTTCGAAAACGAATTCGAATTTAAAAATTCTAATACCAGTTTTGAGATCTGCGGATCAATACGGATTTTTGGTGTTAATTTCATCGCAAAGTATTCCATATTTTAGAAGAAATCGCCGTGACACATAATCAGTTGTTTCATAGAATCGTTTCATAAATTCGTTTCATTTCAGCCGTTTCATTAGTATTTTATATATATAGGGTAGATGTAATGAACGCACCCCGGTCTCTTTCTTTCATGGCATTTCGTGGAGTTTTGAGTTGCTTAGAAGTATTCATGGCCGAGAGTGTTGTAGGGTGTAGCAGTGTTCGTAACCGATGGGAGACATTCAATAGACCATAGAATTCTTGGGAGCTGGTTTATTCTTTTCTATTCATAAATCCTGGTGAAAACAAGTCCAGCTTCGGGACTAACAGTCCCCAACTATTCGGGGGAAATGCTCAGTTGAGCGATGTAGTTTCAGCGCATGTTGGCAAGAGAGAGAGCCCCCAAAATCTTGCTCTTCAGCATATATAAGGGGTAGTTCACATTATTTCTGTCAGAGGGCAGACTTATTCATAAAAAGAGGAAACTTCAGTTTTATTGGCTAAGACTATTTTTAATGATGGGTTTTCTATTAATATTCAAGTCTTGCATCACCCAGACCTAATTCTAATTTCTGTTCTTGATGAGGTAATCAAAGTGCTCACTGTCAACCAGACAAAAGTTAATTATGATTTATCTCTTATCAATTTTCTACTTTGACACCAATTTATATTCTCAACATACTTACTTTGATTTATTGATCTGAAATTACTAACTGCGATACTCGAGAAACTTGATTAAACTTTATGATTTAACTGAGCATGGAACAAACAGTTTGTTTATGCTATAAACTATGATGATGCTTACAAGATAATTTAATATGTTTTATGATGACTGTCTTATGTCAACAAAGGGTAATTTCTTTTCCAAATCTGTTTCATAAATACCAATTAGTATCAAACATTTTTATGATGAAGAAAATATTTTTATTTACTTCTTTCAGAGTCTATTCCTGATTTTAAAATGTAATTTAAATTCGAATTTTTAAAAAGGGGTTTATTTTTATTTATTTATTTTTATCCTTTCATATATATATATAGTACAAAACATATTTCAGTTTTAAGACTTAAAATACACGCTTTTATTTTATATAAAATGACGTCATTTCCATCCGCTGAAGAATGCCACATTTACGATCCAGTCTTAAACAACACCTATGGAAAAGTATGCATAGGACATCACTATGGCGGAATTATAAACAAACCCAGCAAATGCTATATCGCCATTCAAGGAACTCGACAAAAAAATCGGGTGTCTATTGATTCACATGCTTTCATTTATTTGTAACATTAATAACTGAAAATTAAATAGGGGCTGTGCATACATAACGTTATCATTTTAGAGGGAGGTGGGGGGGGGGGAGGTTTGGCATATGATATCGTAAGATATCGCTAGGGGAGGGGTTATCTTTTGATATCGTTATAATTTTTGATCCAACCAAAATTTCCTCTTTTTATTTGTAACTTTGTCTTTACATAAAAATAGTATGTTATGTTTTTTTTAGTCTATCTATTTTTATGAAAGTAGAAAGATATTTTTAAAATCATTAAATGATTATAAAATTATTTAATTGTAAAGTATGAAAACCCCAATGTTTGTCATTCCTATTCTTCTGTCATATGTGTACGCATATATAATACGCTTTTCGAGAAACCATATGCGAAGTATGTTTGAAATGGTACTTGTGTTTACTAGTAAATAAAAGAGAAAGAATGTTGCCCACCTGTTTTGTTGATAAGAAGTTCTGTCTGCCACCTCTCTCTCCCTATGCGGGGCAAGTGCAAGAAGACATTATTACTGGTGAATGCATTATGTAAATATATATATATATTATTAAATTATTTTAAATAGTAACTATTTATTTTAAGTGTTATTTGATATAAAGTTATTTCATATAGAAAAGGATTTTTATTGACTTCTTTTGAATTAATAAAGTATGCGAACCATATTTAACCCATTCCAAACAAAAGAAAAAAAAAAAAAATTTAGACATTGATAACGATATCATTACGGGGGGTGGTGGGAGGGGTTCGAGGGATGATAACTTATGATATCGGTCCGAAATTACCAAAAAGTTGATAACGTTATATATGTATGAAAATGCGGAGAAAATAAGCCACACAACTATTCTTTTAAATACATTTTTATAACAGACGTACAGACGATATTCTTGGCATAGCACCCACTTTAATTACTTTTTTTTTTCAGTTGTTATGATAAAATGGCAACAAAAAGATATAGTAATCTACTATTTTCCCTTTACTTTCTACAGAAATGGAGTACTTCAGTTGTTGCATAAGAAAAGTATTAAAATAGTAAAGTATTATTATATGAAAAAAAGGAATATGATCTTTATCAAGTAATAATAATGCAATATTTTGTCCAAGAATGTAGTACTTGAAAACTTAAAATTAAATCAAAATCATTACAAGTTAAATCTGGCGTTGAAAATAAGGGATGGGAAAGCAGACATCAAAACAGATCCCATGTGTTCATATTTAGTACCGGTTCTATATACTGTGAGCGTATATATTTTGAAAAATGCTTTAATTTAAATTTTTTGCATAAGTATGAATATAATATTCTTTTAAAAGGCTTTTAATTGTAGGAAAATAATAGCTAAAATAATTGTGCCGGGCTACTTGACATTTTATTCCCGTTATTTGATATTTTTCGTCATGCGTTACGTTAATAATTATATACAGGGCTGCGGAGTCGGACCCATTTTTGAGCAAATGAGTTGGAGTTGGAATCGCTAAAAAACGAGCCGGCTCCGACTCCGATTGTAGATTTTTTTGTTGGGCATTTTAAAGTGAAATTAAACTAATTATATGTTATTTTAAATCTATAAAATGAATTATGATTGTTATTTATTGACTACATCAGGCTATTCAAGTAAAAGATCACCAATTTACTGCGCTGTACAAAGTAGAAAACAAGGGTAGGTACAGAGTAAGTACAGGGTACTACCCGTGTACAGAGCACTACTCCAATTCAAAATATTAGAATAATCAAAAAAGATATTGCATTCTCATATAAAATGCGTGATATCTTTAAAAATAAACAACAGGAAGAAACGAAAAACTTATGAAGTGTTCCCAAAAGATTGATGTACGATATATTGTTCTTACTTGCTTTAAGAATTCATAAAAAATAATGAATTTATTCAAAAAAATTAAAATATTTCTAGAGGCGTTTCAAAATATTAGAATATTTTTAAAATTTTGTGATTGGTCAACGAGGACGGTAAATTTTGCATAAATAGCGCATCTGTAGAGGTAGTACGCATATAAAAGCTTGTTTTAAACTCTAGCATTAGTTAGCTGGCAGTTCAAAATGGGACGAACGGAAGACGTATAAGACTGTACAAGTGTACATGGGCTGCGATTGTCAGTATATGCAATGAGGGACTTACTCAACATATGATTGCTGAAAAGGTGAATTGTTCTCAAGGAACTGTGAGTAAAGATCTGAAATATTATTCTGAAAATCAAAATTTAAAAAATAATAGTGCAAATAGTTGTCGTAAACGAATAACCATACTAAAACCAGACAAATGCTGAATGTGGTTCCGGCCCAAGGGGCCCGGTTCAAATCAAACAATAAGAAAACCATTAATCATTCTCCCCCACCTCGCATCGGGAGAAAAACTAATCCTTTCTTTGAAATAGTGGATTTGCCTCGGGATGATCCATATAAGCATCCATTTTGTTGCCTGGATGGAGTGGAATTGGGTTTTTTAATTTATGTATCAGGTACACTTATGGGCACGCACATGTTCAAGAAATATGCGCCAATTCAGCTAATGTGTTAGTACTACGTATGCTTTTCTAATAAAAGGGACTCATTCTGTAATCTTTCTGAGAGAATTTTTTTTTTCTTTTCTGATACTTTTTCTTTGTAAATAACTATATGCGTTAACTAAGTGCTATCTATTTTCATATGGTGACAAATTTCATAAATAAATGGTACACTATCAAGTAAATCTGAAGATATTAAAGTGCAGTCGAACAAAAGAAAGAAAGAAGGAAAGAGATACATTTTAATCACCCCATTGTACAATAAAAAAAAAAAGGAATAGGCAGTTTTCTAGTTCCGATTCTTTAAACAACACCGACTTCATTGGTGGCAGATCTTTAATCATACAATAGTCAATTATTTGTTACTATATAAGCTTTTAAAAGCACAAAGGCTGTTTGCTCTTTTCCAAAATGCATTTCAGTTGAAAGTGGAATAATATGGAAGCACTTTTAAGCAAATGTCAACTTCATGTCATTCATCGGATTGTTCCGACAACCTCTCAATGTGGCAAATATTGCTGTCGTTAGTTTATTGACACGCGATTAATAAATAGCGACTTATAAGCTTACAAAGGGTTTCAAATGCTTTTCTTGGAGAATATAGCAAAAACAAAATTTCACTTCCGGCTGTAAATTCTTAAATCTATAACCTAAATACCCCAAGAAAAAAAAAAAAGGCTAATTAAAAAAGCAATACATTTCTTTAAAATGTACTTCAAAACAGTAATGTGGCATGAATTGCCAAATATAATAAGGAAGGGTGAAACGAAGTTAATTTTCTCTCTATATACATGAAATATTTTTTAGATAAAAAAAAATTGATTCAGTTGATTTTTGATTCAGTTATCTGTACATAAATTTACACACGTACAAATCTGTATAAATCATGTATTCTTCTACATTAACAACATTAATTTGTCACGTATTTTTTAGTCACCGTAAGTACGTCTTTAAAAAACTAAAAATATGCGATTTTTTTTTTTTTCAATGCGGATGCAATCTTCTGTTAAGCATGCGATAATAAAACATATATATTGATTAAGCACGTTTTAGTCGAATATAGTTTAATTGAATATTCTGTATCATATAAATATATCAAACTGTAATGCTAAAATAATCTGTATCATATAAATATAACATAAACTATAACGCTAAAGTTTTATTATTTTCATAATAATGCAGTACTTAGCATTATATGCTAAATAATTAGTATGAAAATAATTAAGAGCACAAGCGAAAACTGATAAAAGTGAAAACGAAGCATTTTTTTCAAACTCAGTTTAGAACTTAAAATTTTGAAACGAAAAAACTCATAGATTAAATCAACAATTCAGTGTGTAAACCAAACATTTCAACTAGAGATCGACCGAAAATTCGGTTTCGTTCTCGTTTTTGGCTCAAAATTGGAGTTTCGTTTTCGGCGAAAATGTTGCCAAAAATTCGGCCTCACCGAAACTCGTCCGAAATTATTTTTATTCCAAAAAGTCTCGTTTCTTCCTTTGGAAATTTTCAATATAACTCATTGATTTGAGCTGTATCGGCTCAAATGAGACACTCTTTATTTATTGCTGTGTATTTCACTGTTTATAATTATCAGTCATGACTGGCTCAACATGTGAAATAAATTATAAAGCAAGTAATACATGCATGACTAAACTTTGAAGACGCTTTTCACAAGCTCATTAAAAGCTGCAGACTTAACAGTAATAGATTTGAAACCGCAGAAGTGTTTCGAATACCCGTTGAATATAGTATAACGGAATAATATTACTATATTACAGTATAACAGATTATCATTTACAAAAATCTTTGTAAAAGGTAAATCGAGGTATGTATACCTAAAACATTTTTTAATTAAATGAAATTCATATAATTAGAGACTGATTTAATTATATTTTATTTTATATGAAAATAAAAAGTTTTAGCCAGAGGCACAGAGAGCCAACTATGGCCACACGTATAATAATTACACGTATAATACACTTAAAAGTTAACACTTTCAAAACACTAAATAAAATTCTAAAAGTCTAAAACTTACAAGTTTCAGCTACCCTGTGGCCATCATCAGGGTCTTACTTCAGTTAAAAAGAGAAAAATACTTATTAGTTTGTAGAATTCAAAAGTTTACTTTTGAAACTTGTAGGTTTTAGACTTTTAGAATTGTATTTAATGTTTTGAAAGTGTTAACTTTTAAGTGTATTATACGTCTTTTAATAAATCTTTTTAATTATATTTGTGCGTTAATTTCAAAACATAATAATCCTTCAATTTATTTAATTACACATATAATTAATCAATAATTATGTATGCATTAATTACTTTAAAAAAATAGGACATTTTCGTTTTCGGCCGAAAAGAGTAAGATTACCAAAGTTCGGTTTCAGTTTTTGTTTCGGTCTTAAAAACTTGTTTCGGTCAATCCTTAATTTCAACTAATATGTATAAAATTCAAATTGGATACTTGCTGAGACAGTCATAAATACGTTTTTATTATTAACAACACAAAACTGGCAAGCGCGTTTTTATAAAAAAAAAAAAAAATTACGAAATCTAATAGCGTTTTTCTTTTTCTTATAAAGGCAAACAAAGTGACAGAAAAGGGTGTCAGAGTTGGCGATTTGAACGGAAGTTACCAAAAAAGTTGTTATAAGAGAGTAAACACCTGTAACTCGATTAAGTATATTTTTTGAAAAATGAAAAATAAAATTCGATTCCAAATCACTTGCATTCCTGCCCAGTTTCACGTTTTTACGTTAAAAGAAAGTCTGTGAATGTGCCGGAAAACCATTAGTTTAAAAACACCTTGATTCTTAAAAGTAAAAGCAAAATGTAGATATTGCTTGCCTGCGCATTTTAAAACGTCCTTTATAAACCGACGAGAGGTCTGCCCGGGCTTGGCCCGAGGCCCGTACCCTGCCCGGGGGAATGAAGGCGAATTTTCAAACGGGCCGGGCCGGCAGAATTAGGACAATTTTTTCAACGGGCCGGGCCGGCAGACAAAATAAACGGGCCGGGCCAGGCCGGCAAAAAAATTGAACGGGCCTGCAGGGTCGGGCCGGGCCAGGCCGGCAAAAAAATTGAACGGGCCTTCAGGGTCGGGCCGGGTCGATAAAAAAAATTAATCGGGCCTATCGGCCCGATATAAGAATTCAAGTGAAGCAGATAAAATACGAGCCATTTTCAATGAATATGATTTTCTCGAGAAGTATAAATGTGCATCACGAGCCGATGCGAGTTTAACAACATCAATACAGAAATATAACATGTCCATCGTTGAGATCGGCATCGTACAGTTACTAGATGTCTGACTCCGGGTTTAATTTTTCTCTGCAGACTCGTGCCGGGACGAAACTGGTCTTAATCGATCTCAGGATGTGTAGGATAGGCATTATGTTTTGTAAGATTATTAATAGTGATAATGAACTTCTGTTAAGGGTGTTCTTAAATCCAAAAGGACAACTTTCTGACATAAGTTTTAATTTATTTTTGCTCGAAAATGCATGAAACAAGCTGGTGTTGTTGTTCAAAAACTAAGTAATTGAGCTGTTTTTTTTCATTTTTTTGCAAACGCAATAGATCTTTCAGAAAAGAGTGTCAAAGTGGGCGTTTTGAACCGAATTTCCGCGCGAAGGGAGAAAGAGCACTCAAGAGCGGGCGAAAAACGTGTTTGTCACGTGATCGAATTCGCTTATAACTCAATAGGTAATTGATTGATCAAAAAATGGAAAAAACAGTTCAATTCCAAATCGCTTTCATGGCCAGGCTTTCCAATTTTATATCTTTCCGTTAAAAAATGAAATTGTAAATATGTCAAAACGTTTTGCGCTTGTTGAGGAGAGCAGTTAAGAATAGCCTTAACAGTATCTTTGGAAATATACCTTAAGGTGGTTCTCATAGTCACTGCTCAACAATGCGAAACTTTTAGACACATTTTCTGACTCATTTTTAACTATAAAGGCATAAAATTGACAAGTCTGATTATTGAAGGCATTTGGAAACGAATAGCTTTCTCCATACTTGATAAATTATAGAGATAAAGGAGATTCTTGTCACGTGACTGTCACGTTTTTCTCTTTTCCTGTGCTATCGCTTGCGGAAATTCGATTCAAAACGCTAACTTTGGCAGTATTTTCAGAAAGATATATTGCTTTTATTTATTAAAAAAAACGACATTTACATAGTTTCTGAATAAGAATACCTGACAATCTTACGCGTTTCCAAAAAGAAATGAATTCATAAATGTGTCGAAATGTAGCTCCTTCGGATTTGAGAAAAGCCTTAAAATGAGAGAAATATTTACACAAATCTACTTTTTATTATACAGCTTCAAAAATTATCATGTTTTTAATCCTTTATTCTGAACTACATTAATCTTTTAATGAATCTTTATTTGAATTTTGAAATGTCAGTAGAGACGATGACTAAAACACTGTAAGTAATCGTTAATGTTTACTGTTATGTGTTTTCTGTTTTGCGAACACATAGTAATCTAAAATGTACTGTAAAATGTTCCTATAAATATGTATGTAGTATTCATTAAAAGAATCTTAATTGTATGTCGAGAAAAACGGACTTTTTTGTAGAAACTGAGTCGGGCCAAAATTCCAATTTCTATACCGGGCCGGGAAAAGATAGGTTTCGTTCGGGCCGGGCCTGGAAATTCCGACCCGTGCAGACCTCTAAAAACCGACTGGAGTAAAATGTAAAAAAATATATATATCTTTTTCAATTGTTGTTATTTGAACATGTGTGCGTATCTATCGGTTCGGTCCCTTCCTAATAAATAACTAAATAATTGTCAAATGTTAACTGTAATTCCTTCCAGCCAATTCTAATAAGCTCCTTGAAAAGCTAAGAAGGAATTAATTCTTAAAAATCAATGATGGTTTTAGAAAAATAAAAGTTCCCTTAGATTTAAAAAATATATATATATATATTTTTCGAATAAAAGAAAATTTTCTTTATTTATTTTAATTCACCGACAAAAATACAAAATTTAAAGTTTTATTAATTGAACAAGTTTAAAAAAAGTTTTTCTCTTAAATAATAATTCAAAGTTTTTTTTTTTTTTTTTTTATGTACCAGAGGCTGTGCCCGTTACGAGCTAAGTCCTCAAAACCCTGTCCAAATCTCGCCGGATTGTTAAACATGGTAATTTGAGTTGTTTCAAAAATTAAAATCTGATTATAGTAGATTGAAGGATATTCCACAAATGAAAATGTAGTCATATTTAAAGGAATATTGTAACACATGAAATTGGCAGGTGTTTTCATGCAGATACTATGCGATCGAGTGTTTTCCATTTTTTAATCAAAGCAAAAGATCATTCATAAAATACTGTCAAAGGAAAACCTGTCGTCACGTGGAAAAAATCGCTTATAAATACATAAGTAACACATTGATCAACGATTAGTAAACACTATTCGATGCCAAATCGCTTCAGTAGTCATGCCTGCAAACGTCATGCTTTTGCATTTAAAAATGTGTCCATAAATATTTAAAAACTCCATGTTGTCGGAGGGACATATTTCTTTGATAAAGTCCTTAAAAGGTGACATAATCTTAGATTTCAGATTAGTTCGGATGATGAAACTGACACCATTTTCAAAAGAAAAGATCATTTTCATATATGGAACAAGTCATGATATGACTGTGCGATTGCGTCAGTATAATGTCATATTCAATAAACTTCAGCTTGCATTTAAAGTTCCCAAAATTTATTAGTTTATTTCTAAATTTCTTTTCTTCTATCCCTTGAAATCAAAATTAAGCAATAAAACTAAAATCTGAAACATTTAAAAATAATTGATGGATATGATGCACTAATCTTAAACGCACAGACAATTCTGTTGGTGAAAATGACATAAATTCCAAAAAGAAAAAATGCCTTTTCATCCAAAAAAAAAAAAAAAAAAAAATGTACATCAGCACAGATTGTTTAGAACAGTATTTTAATTAAAATTGTATTATATAATTTTCATATTCCATTATAACGAAGTCTTTTTAAAGAAATGTACTTGATAAAACCTCTCAAAAAAAAAAAAAAAAAAAAAAAAAAAAAAGCAATTTAACAAATTACAACGACCGTTTGGAAAATGATTTTTTCGAAGACTAAAATTTAAGACATAAAAAATCGCACGGAGTTGATCATACATTACGTACGCCATGAATTAAACATTCACATTCCTGGACCCATCATGAACAAATTTTAAAAGAAATTACAGTTTTACAATTTTCAGTACTGTAAATGTTTAAACTTCTACGGAGCTGGTCATACATTACGTACGCCATGAATTAAACATTAATAGTGTTATTACACATAAAAATTGCAAGCGACAAAAATCGCCTGCGACTCGTCAGATTTCGTGAAACTTATGTATTATCCACCTGAAACTTACGTATTATCCAAGCATTTCATTGGATGTTCGGGAAAAGGCTTTTCCATCGTCCGATTTCCAAGAAATCTGACGACCCATTTTAAATGAAATTTCATTCTTAAACTTCTAAACATCCCACAATATTACTTTTTACACCGTCGTATAGAGAAAAAAATGTACTTTTAAATGTAATTTGTTTGGAAGCTGTATCTCAATTTGTTTCTGAGTTATTATTAAATTTTTTTTTCTAGTTTTTATTACTTTTTTGTCATAGTAGCAACAGAAGTATCCATCTCTGTTGAAAGTAAAGGCAAATTACAGATTACTGTATAGACCAATCAGAAAACGAATAAAATGCAGATTCAACCAATAAAAAACTCCAGATGTGCTTTTGATTTCCTACCCTGACGAGGACAATAACCATTTTTCAAAATAGTTAAAAAAAAAAAAAAACTTCACGGATCGTAATTTTTGCAAAAACTTTGTGGCAGAGTTTAAATGAAACGGAACAAAAAGCTAAAATAGCGTTTTTTTTTTTTTTTTAAGAAACACTACAGCAAGGAGTGATAGCTAATGTTTAAACCTATGGGAGCTTCTTTTCGTAATTTCTGTAAAAACATTGTGGCAGAGTTTTAATGAAACGAAAAAAAAGGCTAAAATATATGTTTAAAAAAGAGCGAAACATTACAGACACAGTTTTTTTTTACTTCAAGAACTTTTTTAAATTATTGTATTCCATTATAATGTAGTATTTTTAAAGAAATGTAGTAGTTGATAAAAGTAGTATCTCTCTATTCTAAAAAAAAGTAACTACCGCTGTCACCGCCGCCGCCGCCGCCGCCGCCGCCGCCGCCGCCGCCGCCGGTTTTGATTTTTTTGTGACTGGAGGCCTTTCTTCGTTAATATTAACAAAAATAATGCATACAAAAATATGAAAATCGGTGGTTTTATACAGAAATGTTTGATAAACACGCTGATGCAGACAGTTTTAAAATCGAAGAATTATTTTAAGAGTTATTTAATGCTAAAGTTGGACAAAATCGTTCCACTAAAAAAGTTTTATAGCAGCGAAAACTATACATGGCAGTGTAATCATTTTTAGATCATTTTATGCGTTAGAATTTGCCGGAGTGCAGATTGCATTAATTTTTTTATTTTGACTCATTTTTTCAGGTTTTATTTCTATTTTAAATTCAAATTTTCAGCATTTCTAGAGATATTTTTTACAGATTTCAGAAAATTGTACTAATTTAAACTGTTGCCAACTGTCTAAAAAGCGCAAGCAATAATGTTTGCTTCAAATTAAAAATTTATTTACACGTGACTATTATAAACAGGAAAAAAACTTTTAAATTAGAATTAAACAATTACGTATAAAAAGCAGGAACTTATTAAAAATTACGTCATAAAAAGTATGCACGTGAATTTTAAAAGAGAAAGGATATTGTAAAATAATAAATTCATTAACATGCGTTAGAAGTCTTAGGAGAAATTACGTCATATTTACGTCACATTATAGTTATTACATAAAATGAACACAAAATAATATTGCAAAAAAGTTTAAACTTAGAAATTGCGCTAGACATTTATTTGATATTTTGAGAATTAATTTAAAATGTCTCATTTAAAAGAACTTTCTTTTCGCTTTGTTAAAAAATACCAGGAGACAAAGACTCTCTTTACTTAATTCCTTTTATATTAGCTTATTTTGAAATGTTGTTACACGTGTATATGTCATCAAGTTATTTTTATTTCGACGTTTTATTTGTGTTTTTATTAATGTTGTACGAATTTATTTGTTCTTTCGTTATTTAAAATAAAAATTACATCAATTTGTATAATTTGGCGAGTGGTTTGGCGATTTATATAATTTGGCGAAATGGGTCGACAGGATAATCAAGTAGTACCGCAGCGGATTTGGCGTTAAAATTCCCCAATCAAAGAGAAATGAATAGAAATTCGTTTATAGGGAGATCGCCACTGCTTTTTAAATTATAATTCAATCTTTCAAAATCTTTTTAAAGCCGATCAAATTAGCGTGCATTTAGAGTCTGCGGTGTCTGGACGGGGGTTGGCGAGCGTAGCTCGTAGGGGGCCGAGCCCCCTAGTTTGATAAAAGTCTCTCTATCTCTCTATTCTAAAAAGAAGTAACTACCGCTGTCACCGCCGCCGCCGGTTTTGAATTTTTTGTGACCGGAGGTCTTTCTTCGTTAATATTAAGAAAAATAATGCATACAAAAATATGAAAATCGGTGGTTTTATACAGAAATGTTTGATAAACACACTGATGCAAACAGTTTTCAAATCGAAGAATTATTTTAAGAGATATTTAATGCTAAAGTTGGACAAAATCGTTTCACTAAAAAAGTTTTATAGCAGCAAAAACTATACATGACAGTGTAATCATTTTTAGATCATTTTATGCGTTAGAATTTGCCGGAGTGCAGATTGCATTAATTTTTTTATTTTGACTCATTTTTTGAGGTTTTATTTCTATTTTAAATTCAAATTTTCAGCATTTCTAGAAATATTTTTTACAGATTTTAGAAAATGGTATTAATTTATACTGTTGCCAACTGTATAAACAGCGGAAACAATAATGTTTGCTTCAAAAAAAATATTTATACGTGTAAATAAATTAAATATTTATTTACACGTGACTCTTATAAACAGAAAAAAACATTTGGAATTAGAATTAAACAATTATGTACAAAAAGCAGGAACTTATTAAAAATTACGTCATAAAAACTATAATTACACGTGAATTTTAAGAGAGAAAGGAATTTGTAAAATAATAAATTTATTAACATGCGTTAGAAGTCTTAAATAGGAGAAATTACGTCATATTTACGGCACATTACAGTTATTACATAAAATGAACACAAAATAATATTGCAAAACGGTTTAAATTTAGAAATTGCGCTAGATATTTGATATTTTAAGCGGATACTTTTCAACTATTTTTGTTAGGAAAGCGCAAATAATATTTCATTTCTAACACAAGTATTTTCATGTGAATATTAAAAAGATAAAGAATAGTTTGGTCAAAATTACGTCAGATTAAAAACGATTAATTTAAAATGTCTCATTTAAAAGAACTTTCTTTTCACTTTGTTAAAAAATACCAGGAGACAAAGACTCTGTTTACTTAATTCCTTTTACATTAGCTTATTTTGAAATGTTGTTACACGTGTCTACGTCATCAAGTTATTTTTATTTCGATGTTTTGTTTGTATTTTAATTAATGTTGTACTAATTTATTTGTTTTTTCGTTATTTAAAATAAAAATTATGTCAATTTGTATAATTTGGCGAGTGGTTTGGCGATTTATATAATTTGGCGAAATGGGTCGACGGGATAATCAAGTAGTACCGCAACGGATTTGGCGTTAAAATTCCCCAATCAAAGAGAAATGAATAGAAATCCGTTTATAGAGAGATCGCCACTGTTTTTTAAATTATAATTCAATCTTTCGAAATCCTTTTAAAGCCGATCAAATTAGCGTGCATTTAGAGTCTACGGTGTCTGGACGGGGGTTGGCGAGCGTAGCTCGTAGGGGGCCGAGCCCCCTAGTTCTAAAAAAAAGTAACTCCCGCTGTCACCGCCGCCGCCGGTTTTGATTTTTTTGTGACCGGAGGCCTTTCTTCGTTAATATTAACAAAAATAATGCATACAAAAATATGAAAATCGGTGGTATTATACAGAAATGTTTGATAAACACGCTGATGCAGACAGTTTTCAAATCGAAGATATATTTTAAGAGTTATTTAATGCTAAAGTTGGGCAAAATCGTTCCACTAAAAAAGTTTTATAGCAGCAAAAACTATACATGGCAGTGTAATCATTTTTAGATCATTTTATGCGTTAGAATTTGCCGGAGTGCAGATTGCATTAATTTTTTTATTTTGACTCATTTTTTCAGGTTTTATTTCTATTTTAAATTCAAATTTTCAGCATTTCTAGAGATATTTTTTACAGATTTCAGAAAATTGTACTAATTTAAACTGTTGCCAACTGTCTAAAAAGCGCAAGCAATAATGTTTGCTTCAAATTAAAAATTTATTTACACGTGACTATTATAAACAGGAAAAAAACTTTTAAATTAGAATTAAACAATTACGTATAAAAAATAGGAACTTATTAAAAATTACGTCATAAAAAGTATGCACGTGAATTTTAAAAGAGAAAGGATATTGTAAAATAATAAATTCATTAACATGCGTTAGAAGTCTTAGGAGAAATTACGTCATATTTACGTCACATTATAGTTATTACATAAAATGAACACAAAATAATATTGCAAAAAAGTTTAAACTTAGAAATTGCGCTAGACATTTATTTGATATTTTGAGAATTAATTTAAAATGTCTCATTTAAAAGAACTTTCTTTTCGCTTTGTTAAAAAATACCAGGAGACAAAGACTCTCTTTACTTAATTCCTTTTATATTAGCTTATTTTGAAATGTTGTTACACGTGTATATGTCATCAAGTTATTTTTATTTCGACGTTTTATTTGTGTTTTTATTAATGTTGTACGAATTTATTTGTTCTTTCGTTATTTAAAATAAAAATTACATCAATTTGTATAATTTGGCGAGTGGTTTGGCGATTTATATAATTTGGCGAAATGGGTCGACAGGATAATCAAGTAGTACCGCAGCGGATTTGGCGTTAAAATTCCCCAATCAAAGAGAAATGAATAGAAATTCGTTTATAGGGAGATCGCCACTGCTTTTTAAATTATAATTCAATCTTTCAAAATCTTTTTAAAGCCGATCAAATTAGCGTGCATTTAGAGTCTGCGGTGTCTGGACGGGGGTTGGCGAGCGTAGCTCGTAGGGGGCCGAGCCCCCTAGTTTGATAAAAGTCTCTCTATCTCTCTATTCTAAAAAGAAGTAACTACCGCTGTCACCGCCGCCGCCGGTTTTGAATTTTTTGTGACCGGAGGTCTTTCTTCGTTAATATTAAGAAAAATAATGCATACAAAAATATGAAAATCGGTGGTTTTATACAGAAATGTTTGATAAACACACTGATGCAAACAGTTTTCAAATCGAAGAATTATTTTAAGAGATATTTAATGCTAAAGTTGGACAAAATCGTTTCACTAAAAAAGTTTTATAGCAGCAAAAACTATACATGACAGTGTAATCATTTTTAGATCATTTTATGCGTTAGAATTTGCCGGAGTGCAGATTGCATTAATTTTTTTATTTTGACTCATTTTTTGAGGTTTTATTTCTATTTTAAATTCAAATTTTCAGCATTTCTAGAAATATTTTTTACAGATTTTAGAAAATGGTATTAATTTATACTGTTGCCAACTGTATAAACAGCGGAAACAATAATGTTTGCTTCAAAAAAAATATTTATACGTGTAAATAAATTAAATATTTATTTACACGTGACTCTTATAAACAGAAAAAAACATTTGGAATTAGAATTAAACAATTATGTACAAAAAGCAGGAACTTATTAAAAATTACGTCATAAAAACTATAATTACACGTGAATTTTAAGAGAGAAAGGAATTTGTAAAATAATAAATTTATTAACATGCGTTAGAAGTCTTAAATAGGAGAAATTACGTCATATTTACGGCACATTACAGTTATTACATAAAATGAACACAAAATAATATTGCAAAACGGTTTAAATTTAGAAATTGCGCTAGATATTTGATATTTTAAGCGGATACTTTTCAACTATTTTTGTTAGGAAAGCGCAAATAATATTTCATTTCTAACACAAGTATTTTCATGTGAATATTAAAAAGATAAAGAATAGTTTGGTCAAAATTACGTCAGATTAAAAACGATTAATTTAAAATGTCTCATTTAAAAGAACTTTCTTTTCACTTTGTTAAAAAATACCAGGAGACAAAGACTCTGTTTACTTAATTCCTTTTACATTAGCTTATTTTGAAATGTTGTTACACGTGTCTACGTCATCAAGTTATTTTTATTTCGATGTTTTGTTTGTATTTTAATTAATGTTGTACTAATTTATTTGTTTTTTCGTTATTTAAAATAAAAATTATGTCAATTTGTATAATTTGGCGAGTGGTTTGGCGATTTATATAATTTGGCGAAATGGGTCGACGGGATAATCAAGTAGTACCGCAACGGATTTGGCGTTAAAATTCCCCAATCAAAGAGAAATGAATAGAAATCCGTTTATAGAGAGATCGCCACTGTTTTTTAAATTATAATTCAATCTTTCGAAATCCTTTTAAAGCCGATCAAATTAGCGTGCATTTAGAGTCTACGGTGTCTGGACGGGGGTTGGCGAGCGTAGCTCGTAGGGGGCCGAGCCCCCTAGTTCTAAAAAAAAGTAACTCCCGCTGTCACCGCCGCCGCCGGTTTTGATTTTTTTGTGACCGGAGGCCTTTCTTCGTTAATATTAACAAAAATAATGCATACAAAAATATGAAAATCGGTGGTATTATACAGAAATGTTTGATAAACACGCTGATGCAGACAGTTTTCAAATCGAAGATATATTTTAAGAGTTATTTAATGCTAAAGTTGGGCAAAATCGTTCCACTAAAAAAGTTTTATAGCAGCAAAAACTATACATGGCAGTGTAATCATTTTTAGATCATTTTATGCGTTAGAATTTGCCGGAGTGCAGATTGCATTAATTTTTTTATTTTGACTCATTTTTTCAGGTTTTATTTCTATTTTAAATTCAAATTTTCAGCATTTCTAGAGGTATTTTTTACAGATTCCAGAAAATTGCACTAATTTAAACTGTTGCCAACTGTATAAAAAGCGCAAGCAATAATGTTTGCTTCAAATTAAAAATTTATTTACACGTGACTATTATAAACAGGAAAAAAAACTTTCAAATTAGAATTAAATAATTACGTATAAAAAGCAGGAACTTATTAAAAATTACGTCATAAAAAGTATACACGTGAATTTTAAAAGAGAAAGGATAATGTAAAATAATAAATTCATTAACATGCGTTAGAAGTCTTAGGAGAAATTACGTCATATTTACGTCACATTATAGTTATTACATAAAATGAACACAAAATAATATTGCAAAACAGTTTAAATTTAGAAATTGCGCTAGACATTTATTTGATATTTTGAGAATTAATTTAAAATGTCTCATTTAAAAGAACTTTCTTTTCGCTTTCTTAAAAAATACCAGGAGACAAAGACTCTCTTTACTTAATTCTTTTATATTAACTTATTTTGAAATGTTGTTACGCGTGTATACGTCATCAAGTTATTTTTATTTCGACGTTTTATTTGTGTTTTTATTAATGTTGTACAAATTTATTTGTTATTTCGTTATTTAAAATAAAAATTATATCAATTTGTATAATTTGGCGATTTATATAATTTGGCGAAATTGGTCGACAGGATAATCAAGTAGTACCGCAGCGGATTTGGCGTTAAAATTCCCCAATCAAAGAGAAATGAATAGAAATTCGTTTATAGGGAGATCGCCACTGTTTTTTAAATTATAATTCAATCTTTCGAAATCTTTTTAAAGCCGATCAAATTTGAGTGCATTTAGAGTCTGCGGTGTCTGGACGGGGGTTGGCGAGCGTAGCTCGTAGGGGGCCGAGTCCCCTAGTTCTCAACAAAAAAGAGAAAAAAAAATACTTCACCAGGCTACAAAATGGATGCCCTGATATATCCCTGCAGATTAATCGAATGCGTTAATCCAAAGAGGAAAGCTCCCCGTTCCTTCACTTGACAGCCCGACACCACCCATCTTGACCTTTGAGGGGAGAGAGCGAGCAGCGTGGGTTTCCACGGCTGAATGTATCGGGAAGAAAAATCCTTCAGGATCCTGAGATTCATACGTAGAAAATGGCGAGAACAAAGACAGAATGCCTCAACTTCTACCACACTCCGACGAGCCCACGAACTTGATTTTCAATCACATGTGCCGAAGACAAAGTCTTGTAAACATAAAAGGCAGATTTCGGTGGTGCAAAGACAGATTGGAATAGGGTTCTCAGGACCGGAATAACGTAATTTGTATAGTGATGAATTGATGTTTTGCGACTCGCCAGGATTGTGTGTTTAATGTACTGTGACGTAGATATATATATATAATGTAAATAATTATGCAATCACAATAAGTTAAATGATACTCATGTAATCGCTGCACACAGTCAAGTGTTGTAAAAGAGTTATATATAATCAATGTCAAAATTAAATAATTAAGCAAAAAATTCAAATAACCTAGATATCTCTCGATGTAAAACCTTCGGTTCGCCCAGAAAAATTGGGTAATCAATTGTGATTGTGAATGCAACCGAAATAAATCTCAGTAACCAGATCGAGGACCCCGACGCTTGCCTCTCGGACTCGCTGAGAGTCGGGTATTAAGGCTGTTCTTAACTGCTCTGCTCAACAAGCATAAAACGTTTTGACACATTTACAAAATCATTTTTTAACGGAAAGGTATCAAATTGGAAAGCCCTGGCCATGGAAGCGATTTGGAATTGAACTGTTTTCTCCATTTTTTGATCAATCAATTACCTATTGAATTATAAGTGATTTCAATCACGTGACAAACACGTTTTTCGACCGCTCTTGAGTGCTCTTTCTTCCTTCGCGCGGAAATTCGGTTCAAAACGCCCACTTTGACACAATTTTCTGAAAGATCTATTGCGTTTGCAAAAAAATGGAAAAAACAGCTCAATGACATAGTTTCTGAACAACAACACCAGCTAGTTTCACGCATTTTCGAACAAAAATAAATTAAAACTTATGTCAGAAAGTTGCTCTTTTGGATTTGAGAACACCCTTAAGTGGATGTGGTTTGGCCCATCGGGACTGCACCAACACTCTAAAGCGAAAGCTGAGTTCCCTAGGCGGTCATTGATCACTCGCTCATCAATGGGCGTTGGAAGCAAGAAGTTTTATAGAGAGTGCTTGAAACGATCAGTGAAGTTTAACACTTCTGTCATGATTTGGGATTCTATGAGCACTGCGTGCTTAGGAAAACTGTGCATTTTGACAGGAAGGGTAAATTCCGCAGCATACATAGAGTTACTTTAGCATTTTATTCGTCGATCATCGAAAAATCTATTTCAGGATGACGTTAGCTTCCAAAAAGGCTCTGCACTTGTCACACGTCACACGACAAAGGGCACCACTGCTTTGCTTAAGAAAAATCAAATCAAATTAATTCTTTGGCCGAGCAATTTTTCCGATTTAAACTCCCTGGACAATATCCGAAGTCCAATGAAAAAACACATCCAGGATGTAGGATGTAGCTCCAAAGACAAAAATGAACTCGTGGAAAGTGTGAAATCCGTTAGGCCAAATATCAGCAAAGATGGAATGCCAAACTTAAGTGAATAATATGCTTGACCGTATGCGTGATGTTATTAAGGCCAAGTGAGATGCCAAAAAACATTAACTACAGTGAAACTTCCTTTAAATGCCACCCCTGTTCAAGGGCCAATATGTTTTGGAACGTAAATTTTATACATTGACATAATGTTAAATTTACTCCTATTAGGGGCCGCACCTACCCCTCATAAAGGCCATTTTTTTCACATGTGCCTTAAATCCTAAACAGGTGTATTGAATTCCTAAACCAAAAGATAAGAGTTCAGTAAACTGCACTTGCAACAAAGAAGGCAAGGGGAGATGGGGAGGATTTAGTAACACAATGAAGGATCACAAACTTTTCCACAAGTGAGACAAACAGGTATTCCTCACACTTTGTTTGACCTTTCAACTTGTAGGGGTTGGGTTGGAGGAGAAGCTTGACCCTTTGTTGTAGGCCCACAAAGGGTAACATGTTATCTAGAAAAACTGATTCCACATTTACTAAAACTGTGAATGCATATTGAAATACAATTTTTACATCTGTCAGGAAACGCTAGCAGAAATAAACTAATATTTGATTATAAGGCATTAATATATGATGCAAATTTAAGTAATTTGTTCCATAAAGTAAAAGAATCATTAGAAACCAAAATTGTCTGCGAAAAAATTATAAAAAGTAAACAAACTTCAATAGAAAATTTTTTCAATCATGTATAGAGATTGAAAACGTTAATAAAAAGTTTTTTCACCTATATAGGTTTTGATTTCCTTATTTTAGTTGTTGTTATTTTGTCACCCCTATTCAAGGGCCACCCCTCATAAGGGCCAATTTCCATGGAACGGCGGCGAGTGGCCCTTACAGAGAGGTTTCACTGTATCACGAAATGTTTCGTTTACATGAACTGTACTATTTTTTTTTCTGTGTTATTCTAATTTTTTGAACCGCTGTGACAATTATTCTATTTTTATTATATATAAAAATTCCTTATAAAAAACTTTCTACTATAATACAAGTTTTTTTTTATGTTGTGCTCATCTAAAAACTATGTAGAATGTGATACTGCACATCTAAATTGTCAGGCACTCATTTTTACCAAAATAAATGTAAATCTCGAATGAATTTGCGCATTATTTTTCATTATTCTAATATTTTGAATCGAAGTAGTAGATGAAAATTGTTTTAATTCATAACTGTATGTAGTAGATATTTTACATTTAGTGTATAAGTACTTCCCCTCGTATTTTGGGGGTTTGCGGATAGAACCCAAGGTACAAAGGTCTGCAAGGACCAAAGGGCCTGAAAATGAAGGCAATTTTTCAAACAGGCCGCGTAAATAGAATTAAGACACTTTACGTTAATCAGCCGGATCAGACTGGTAAAAAAAATTGAGCAGGCAGACAACCCCAATATAACAAATTTTAAAGAATCAGACATAATAGGATACACACAGCCGATAAAATAGGAACAATTTACGATGGGCATGATTGGAGTGAGAATAAATACAAAGATACTGCCGAACTTTTTAGGAGACGGGCCTTAAAATTTCGGCTCATGCAGATCTCTTACCTAGGTAATTCGAAAATTATAAATTTTGCTATTTTTGGAGGCAGAAAAAAACTAAGAACCCGGTATAGCATTGTAATAGAAGACTTTTCTTCTTTTTTCCCTCCTCAAATTTTTCCGGTCTATATAACCAAAAGTCAAAATTCTAAAATACCCTTCCTTTTTTTATTTATTTTTGTGCACAGGAGTCAAAATAAGATGAAACTGTACCGTAATTTCGGGTGTATAGCCCGCGGATCAAACAATCGTGTTTCGACCCAGAAATTTTAAAAAATATAATGTAACTTTTTAGATCACGGAAAATATTGGTCTTCAAATTCTGAATAAAATTTCTGAGGCCAAACTGAATTGTTTGATCTGCGGGCTATACACCGGAAATTACGGTAATTCTTTTTTTTCAAAATCGGCGGTACCCAAAATAACGATCAAATAGTCAAATTTCTTTACCTTTCACCTTTTGAATTTCTGATTTTTCAGGTCTGCAGAACCTGAAATAAAGCCAAAATTGTAAAAATTCAAAAAGTGTATTTTTTTTTTAGAATTCACATTAGAATCCACAGAATCCGAATTATTTCCAAAATAATTTTCCTAATCCAAAATCATCTTTATTTTTCTTACTTTCCACAGAAATTTTCCGAGTCTGGAGGAAACAGCAAAATAACAACTAACAAGGAAGGTCTCCATACGGGCATACTCAGAAAAATTTGAAAAAAATACAGAATGTTCTTCTAACATGGGTATATATGTTTATAAAAAATTTTTTGGCGGAACCTCGGTAGAACGTCCGTAAAAAATAATGAAAATTTCGCTTATTTGGCGACTTATCACCGTTTGGCGAAGAAATTAAGTTTAAAAAAAAATACGCTTGTCGAATACTCTTTAAGGAAAAAACTTTTTATGTTGAATTTGTTTAAATAAGTTTAATTTAAATAACTTTAGCTTTGTCATTTTTAGTTTGTTTCAACTATAGTTTTGTCATATATTTTTATATGTACTTATAATGAATTTTAACTATCATATTTTACGATTTAAAACAAAATTTAAATTGATTAAAATTGTTCTAAACTCAAAAACATGCCCCATCGAGCACTGTCGATTCAGTTGCTATGGAAACAACTTCTTCGGTATGGAAATGTATTACGGCAGCATTATTCATCTGGCGTTAAAACTTATTTTTATAACCGATAAAGCCGTTTAAATAAAAAAAAAAAAATTGTGGATTGGAGAATAAAACAATGGCAAAATTTCGTTCAAATCGGCAACAAGCAACAAGTATAATACAAAATGTAATAATAATAATAATTTCTTTCATGCACGTTTAAATTCATTAAATACCGCATATTCTCAAAATCAATTAACAAACAATTTTCAGATTCATTAAAATCGTTTGCTTTTGGCAAGGAAAAGTGCTGCTCGCCAAATTGCGTGCCGCTTCCGTCTTTTCACGCCAATTATTCGAAATTATTTTATTTTTTTACAGATTTTCTACTGTAATTCCGCCGCTAATTTTAACTGATCCTTTATTACATACATGAGTACTGTCACTAGCATTTTTTTTTTTTTTTTTAACATATTCTGAGTATGCCCAGTATGGAGACCTTCCTTGTAAGTTATACCGATTTCGCTTTTTCTTCTCAATTTCCAGATCCAAAATAGTAAAATTTCCATTTTGTGTTCTTTAGACTTCGATAGCTGGACTTTTCGGGGCCCTAAAAAGAGATTCAATGCCGAAATAGTGAGATTTTAGCTTTATTTTTCTTATATTTCATCATCTTTTTGACCAATAGGCAACACTAGTACATTTGCCAGCTCGGAGTTGGAATAGGAGGCGTTAAAATATCCCGGAGTCGGAGTCGGTCATTTTTTCCACAGACTCCGCAGCGCTGATTATATGAGTACCTATAATTATTACAGTTTTTATGCTTTCAGACAAAAGAAAACAAACTTTAAGTAAAGATTTATCATAACACTTGCAAATAATATATGGAATTTAGGCCTGAGCTTTAAATCGATTTAAAGCTAGCATCCGAAATCGGAAGCAGGACGTTTCGGTCCCGACACTTCGGTCCCGCCATTTCGGTCCCAAGACATTTCGGTCCCGAGACATTTCGGTCCCGAGACAATTCGGTCCTGAGACATTTCGGTCCCGAGACATTTCGGTCCCGAGACATTTCGGTCCCAAGACATTTCGGTCCCGAGACAATTCGGTCCCAAGACATTTCGGTCCCGAGACATTTCGGTCCCAAGACATTTCGGTTCCGAGACAATTCGGTCCCAAGACATTTCGGTCCCGAGATATTTCGGTCCCTTCTCCAGCAAGCTGAAATTTTGTGCACTTGAAATAGGTGACAATTTTATAGGGGACATTGCAGAGTTTTTTAAATAAAGGCCTTAAAATTTTAGTAAACACACACAAATTTCGTATGGTAATCATTTTAAAAAACAAGGGGGGGGGGAGGGGATTGACATTTTCTATATTTTAGTGTATCATAAGTATAAGGGTCTGATAAATTAAGACATTTATAACTCGATCTATAATTATCGCAAAACACTCATATTTTGTATGGTAAACGTAATCTTTATAAAAGGAGGGACATTATCAAATTTTTTAACTGAACTCCCTAAATTTTAGTATAACTTGAATATAAGGATTCGAAAACGCAAACATTTATAACACAGATCAAAATTGTCGCAGCCCATACAAATTTCCTATGATAATCATAATCGTTTTATAAGGCAGGGGGGGGGGGGGCTCTGTTGACTTTTTATATATTTTAGTGTATCTTAAGTATAAGGTCCTGATAAATTAAAACATTTATAACTCTCTCTGTAATTATCGTAATCACACTCATATTTTGTACGGTAAACGTAATCTTTAAAAAAGGAGGTACATTATAAGATTTTTTAACTGAACACTTGAAATTTTAGTATAACCGAATATAAGGGGCCGAAAACCGCAAACACTTATAACTCGCAATCAAATTGTAGCACCCCATGCAAATTTTATATGGTAGAAGTAATCGTTTTCAGGAGTGGGGGAAGGGAGAGTTCTGTGGATTCTTTATAGAAGCTCCTCATATTTTAGCCTATCATAAATATAAAGTCCAGACAATTTAAAAATATTTATAAGTCGATCTTTAATTTTCATATGCAAATGCCCATGCCAAAATGCACATATTCAATTGTATATAATTTGCACACTATGTGATTAATAATGAAAAAATCTGCAAATATTTTTAGAAATCTTTATTTTATCCTATTATTTAACGGCGCATCAATTTTAAATATATTGCATTTTACATATTTTTTAAAAAGGGGGTTCTTAACATGGAATTGTGATAAAGACACATTATTTTTTTAATTCTGCACCGGAACAGATTAGAACTTTCTATTTTATTTTAATAATTATTTTAATTCACTATTTTTTGAAAAAACTATTTAAAAGTTTGCATTAATCTTTTTACATGTAACAATAATATTACCGCTATTTCTACCGGTGTCGAATGACAAGTTTAAAAATATTTTTAATTTTGAACCACTTCACCGTTTGCCCCGAGATAACTCGGGGATAAAAGCAGTTTTTCTCCATACCTGTCGACGGTGAAGTGGTTTGCAACAATTATAAATCCTTTTTAATATATTTAAGACTTTTATATGCTTATTACATTCAAAAACTACGAGCACAATAAACATAAATCAAAATATTAAAATTTCTATTGTCATAAAATATTCTTTTCGTATTTAAAATTAATTCTGCATTTCAAATATTTCTTTGTTATTTATTTGACTTATATACTTAGAATTAAAGCAGCCTACATGTTTTAATATGACAAATAAAAAATAAAAATGAAAATACAAAAAAATAACATAAAATCTCAAAATAATAATGTATAGTGAATCACTTTTACGTAAAATTTCATTTTAAATTAAGAAATTTTATAAATATATCACAATGAAGAAATTTGGAAATTTAGAAAACATATTTGGCTTTTCTTGATATCTATATGTTATTCATTCAAAAGAATATTACACATGTATATATATATGTCAAGTGTAGATGTCCTGGCTTCCCCCATTTGATTATGCTAAATAAAGATCCAGATAGAAGAATTATTCTACTCGTGCTCTCTTTGTTCTAGTCAGCCGGTGCTTTTTTGTGGCTACACGGCATTTTTCATCTTTAATGGCTTAAAAAAACCGGGACGACATGCAGTGGCGTAGCCAGGATTTCTTTTCGGCGGGGGGAGGGTCCAGAATTTTCCCTTCATGTTATATATATAGTAAAACCTGTCAAGATGAAATTGTAAATATTGGTGGAAAATTCCGTTTTACACAGGTTTCCGTGTTATTTGGTGTATTTGTGTAGTATTCTTTTCCGTAGCACTATGGAACATTTATGTTTAAGACAGAACTCCGTTATAGGCAGGTTCCATTTTTAAAAGTTATGTGTATTTATATAAATATACTTATTTATATCATATGAATAGAATAAAACTTGTCAAAATAGTAATTGTCTATAACAGAATCCTGTCTTTAACGTAAGCGTTACATGGTCTTAATATGAATTGCGATACAATTAAATTTGCTGAAAACCTGTCTGAAAAGGAGATTTTCACCCTTCTTTAGTGAAGCATAGTGAAACCTGTGAAAGCGGAATCTTTCTATAACGGAATCCTGTCTCAAACGGAAGAGTTTCAGAATCCCTGCGAAACGAAGAATAGATCTTATTGAGGTAGTGTATCTTAGAAGTATAATTAATTACACTTCTTTACATGGAAGCCTGTCTAAAATGGAGCTTTTTACCAGTCCTTGGAATCTTGTCTTGACTGTGTATATATGATAGAAGTATTTCGAGTAACTTTAAGAATTTAGGTATATCCTTATTTAATTTCTTAATTTTAAAAAAAAGCATGGATAAAAAATATAAGGCCAATCTCTATAACTGCAACTAATAATACATTCAAGTTACATTAATATTTACCAGTGAAAAAGATTCACTTATGATGTAAAAAGCTGAGCGCATACTGAAGAGTTAAATTTAATTAACCCATTCGCTGTTATTCACGAGTATACTCGTGTCTTTAATTTATTGATTACTTTGTCACTACTATTTTAGAATCTAAAAAAATGCCTCATTTATTGGCAGAAATTTCGCTGTATTAGTAAAGCGAAATTTATCTTTCTGAATTTGTGCTGGCAAACGACCTTCAACAAAAAATTTGAAAATTCTTAGTTTTGGCAGCGAATGGGTTAAATCGAGTTTCATATTACATAACATTTGCCTACAATAAAGTTAGGGCCAAGTGGTTAAGTGTAAAACAGCAATTTTCATGTTTAATTTCTTGCCATTGAATTAAGAATTTGTGCTGTAATAGATATTGGATAATGATTTCACATAAGTGTCAATTGCATGAGCCGTTCATGCGATCCGCTGCGCTCCCCATGGAAATTTTTTAGGTAACCCAGATAGCATGAACATTAGCAGAAAGTTTGATTTTTTCTGATATTATCTTGCCGTGACAAATTTGAATTGAGAAATTCGCAGCAAATCTCCCGCAAGGTATACCATCACCCACTTGCATGAGTAGTTTGTTGTGAAACTGATGGCAAGACTGTCTTTAATTCACGAAAGTGACGAAAGCAAAAAATCTCTCTATTGAGAGACTCAACAACAATGAGAATCAGCACATACGCAGAAATTGCAGAAATTTTATTCGGTAGGCACCGTTTTTTCTAAACGCTATACTTATTAAATAGCAAAAAATGCTCGAAATGAAAAGTACAAATATTACCTAAACTTGTTTATGGTGATAAACCTATGCATGCGCCTTCTGACGGCGCTTTCGCATCAATAGACCTGATCAGGTCTATTGACCCCTTCGAAGGGGTTAAACTTATAGTGTGATATG
This sequence comes from Maratus speciosus, assembly GCA_963932465.1. Lineage (NCBI taxonomy): Eukaryota > Metazoa > Arthropoda > Arachnida > Araneae > Salticidae > Maratus > Maratus speciosus. Next base: position 40,982 of record CAWVRF010001504.1, on the reverse strand, counting down.
GAAAGATTACTACTTTGCAGTAAGTTTGCAGTATTTTTGATTACTTGTTTGCCGTTAGTTTGCAATAAATTTGATACAGCATGAATTTAACTTGCACGACAAGTTGAAAACACTCATAGTTATATTGTTAAGTAAAAAAAAATTCAAAAATTAAATTGTTTTTATTAAACGTATTTATCAATTCAAAATTACTTTAATTATTAATTGTTTAGATAACTAATTTATCAATTGCTTGTTTAAAAACTATTACATGAACTATATAATAGTTTTTATAGGGTAAATGCAAATATATATTTTTTTAATTTTCGGTTATTATAACGTTATTAACTTCATTAGGATGTATAAAAGTGATAAGGGTTCTGAAGATAAACATGTTGTTTATTCATTTATTAGTTAGCTTATAATATTATTTTTGCTCTTTAATTATAATTAATTAATAATTCCTTACTTTTTGCGAATTGTAAATTATAACTGTACTTAAAAAATTAAAATCTGCATAATATCACCTAACACTTGTTAAAAGGTATTTTTACGTATTTGTACAATGTTGCATTATTATTATTATTATTATTATTATTATTATTATTATTATGTTTAATTAATTAATTAATTATTACTTAGACTTTATGTTTTTGACTGATTTTTCAAAAATTTCCTATATTATTTTTTGGAAATTATAAATTAAAACTTTTGAATAAAAACTTTAAGTGCTATTAATAATTGCTACTAACAATTGCTATTAATTAATTCTCAAAAAAGTTAGGAATTTTAGTATAAAAATTAAATTAATATTTTATTAAATATATTTTTTATTTAATGTATCCTTAATTTATTAAATTAATAACATTATTAATATACATTACATTTTTTTACTTTAAAATAAACTCAATACATAATACATTTTATATTCAATTTATCATATAGTAGTTATAAACTGAAATTTATCTTTTACATGTTTATTTATTTTATATTTAAAGTCACCGAAATTTAAAACTATTAATATAATTAATAATAAAACTAAAATAAAAAAATTATTAATTTTTTTTTCTGGGAAAGTGGGAGGAAAAGGGTAATATAAAAATCAATAAATAAACGACAAATACAAACAAGTTGGAAATTGCTCGTCAAACGTGGCAAATGAGGTGCGTTCGTACTGTAACTAGTTTTATAATTATTTTTTGCACCCCATATTGTACTGAATGTATATATATTTTTTTTTTTGCACTTCATGAGTGCATAGCCTGTGACATCATTAAAATGCACTTGCAATAATTTTTTCCCATTCCCCGTAATGTAACGCAAAACTTTTGGCTGTCTCTGTAATTAAACTATACACCGATTTTCATAAAATTTCAAATGGCTCGACAAAATTTTGTAACAATTATATATTTAAAATTTCAGACCACTCGGAAGGCTGTAACATCATTAAAATGCACTTGCAATAATTTTTTCCCATTGGCCGTAATGTAACGGAAATTTTTTGACAGTCCCTGTAATTAAACTATGCATCCGATATCCATAAAATTTGAAATGGCTCGACAAAATTATGCAACAATCATATATTTAAAATTTCAGACCATTCGGTTGGGTTGTTTTTGCTCTGTTATATGCGGACAGACAGACGGGCAGACGGACGGACTGAACGACGACTACAGGTGCTACGTATTTATATAATTACGAACGCACCTAAAAACCTTAGTTTTGTCAGTTAAAAATTGAAAATAAAATTAATTAAAATAATACTTACACTATTACATAAAATAAAAAATAATCATCTTATTACAAAGAAATAGGCCCAGTTTCAGTAAAATTAGTTCACAAAAATCGTCTGCAATGGGTGAGATGACTGTTAAAAATGCAACCAATAATTATTTTTTAAAAAATGAAGCGGTGGGTGGAGTTTTCTGACAACAAAATATTTTTCCTGGCACACCTAATTACCAAATAACTATTGTTTTCCCAATGTTTATAATGGTAAAGTAAATTATGAAAACAAAATTATAACTTTGTATTATAAAAGTAATAAGAAAAATTAAATATTTTTGCTTCAATAAATATATCTCATTTCTGAATTATTAAAGGAGAGGATGTAGAAGAATGATTTGAGGAAATATTTACCTACAATAGCTTATAAGTGTCCAATTGAATTATTGAAAACATTTATTATTAATCTAATTGTAAGAAGGAGAAAAAATAAGAACAGTTTTTTAAATTATTTAATTAATGATGATAATTTAAAGGTTCTAAAAAACGTATGAAAACAACCAAAAAATCATCTATGGCAGTTTATAGTATATATAAAATACCTAATATTAATAACAAATAATAAAGCTTAAAAAATCCATTTTGTTAAATAATAATAATAATAAAAAGACAATGCCCCCTGTAAAATTATATCACGTTGTTCAATCAAACAAATTTTCAGCTCGCTGTGATTACATTATCACGAGTTATAAAAGTTTAAATTTATCGGACTGTTATATTCAGTTTTTTTTTAATTTGGGGGGTGGGGGGTGTTAAAAAAATTTAAAAAGGTCCCAAATAATGTTTAAATTACAGTGTTTGGCGGCCCACGACAATTAGAATACGAGTTATAAGGTGGTGGGCACCGAAATGACAAGGGACCGAAATGGCTAAGGACCGAAATGGCCAGGGACCGAAATGGCCAGGGACCGAAATGTCTCGGGACCGAAATGGCCAGGGACCGAAATGTCTCGGGACCGAAATGGCCAGGGACCGAAATGTCTCGGGACCGAAATGGCCAGGGACCGAAATGTCTCGGGACCGAAATGGCCAGGGACCGAAATGTTTCGGGACCGAAATGGCCAGGGACCGAAATGTCTCGGGACCGAAATGGCCAGGGACCGAAATGTCTCAGGACCGAAATGGCCAGGGACCGAAATGTCTCGGGACCGAAATGTCCTGTACCCTCCGAAATCCGATTTAACCCCTTGTCTTAAACCGATTTAAGCTAACATCGGGAATCGTGATTAAAGCGTGTAATCGCAATTTGAATACGATTTAACCATTGTTCTTCAATCGATTTAAAGCTAACATAAGAAAAAACGATTTATCTATTGACTTTAAATCTAATACAAAATACCGATGCAGAGCTAACATCGGAAAACTGATTTATCTGCATTGATGTACTACCGCATGCCCGGCAGTCTGGTTGTGAAACGATTTAGCAGGATCCGTTTTAAGCTAACATCACAACCTCAATGCTCTCCGATTTAAGAAGAAGACGATTGAAGAGAATGATGATTTAAAAAAGATGATTAAAAAAAAAAAAAAAAAAGCAATTCAAGAAAATATCATTATTATTATTATTTTTGTAAACGAGATTCAGAGTTTATGAGATTGGAATGTGTATATTTTTTAAATTAATCATATGGATGAAAGTTGAAAATAAAAAGTAAAATTTAATACTTAAAATCCAATTTCATCGAATTTCAGTTTATATGCTAAAGCAATCTTTTGATGAAAAATTAAGTTTTCACATGTTTGGGTAATATTTTAATACATATTTTTTACTTTCTATTATTCTGTAATTAATTAAAATATTTTAAAGTGGAATCCTGCATTGTTTCAAGATAGTTTTCCTGAAATTGATTCAGTATTCATATGATTAAAAAATATATTACAGTTTTATATTTAAAATTCAAATTCATCGACTTTCCCTTTATATTTTGATGCATTCCTTTGATGAAAAATTCATTTTTTACATGTTTTTTTTTTTTAGCAATATTTTAACATATATTTTAAAGTAGAATCTTGCATTATTTTTGTGTATGCCAATTTAGCCGTAATCCCCATGAAATATTTTTATTTTTCAAATAAGATCTGAAACTCAATATTTATGGCTGATAAAAAGAATAAATTTTCATATTTAAAATCCAAATTCATCGAATTTCATTTTGTATTTTTATGCATTCTTTTAATGAAAAATTCATTTTTCAATGTTTGGGTAACATTTTAATATATATTATTTATTTTCTATTATTCTGTAATTAAGTAAAATATTTTAAAATAGAGTCATGCATCAGATTTAACATCTGAATTTAACGTCGGCCATGTAGATTTATTTTTTAAGCGCCCTTTTAATTTAGATTTTTTGCAATTGAGAGTATTTTGCTGTAACTGATTCAGTATTTATGACTGAACCCCCCCCCCCCCCACCCCCATAAAATTACATGAATTTGGATTTTGTCTTTTATTTTATATCTTTATGCATTATTTTCATGAAAAATTAATTTTCATATGTTTGAGTAATATTGGAATAGTTTAGTTTAAATGTATTATTATTTTGTAATTTATTCAAATACTTTAATAGACTTCTGAAATGAGTCGGATAATTTTATTTTTACAGCAGAATGGCAACGAAAAGGGGGGGGGGGACATTTATTAGATTGTGATTTTCTGCTTTGACGTTTTGTGATCATTTAAAATAGATATATTTTATGCTGATAGCTTTAAAAATTGTCAATTACGTGAAGACATGACAAAAAATTCTTAGTTTAGGCTATTTCGTGCTTATATTCTGAATTTTAGAAAAAAGGATTAGGCTGTGAAATCCAGGCACATCTGTTACAAAGTCTTGCCCCTCCCTACATTTCTTTCTACCAGCACTCATATCTCTTAGTATTAAGGCCCTTCCTTGAAACCTCCTGTATACCCCCTACAGCGCAAGTAATTTTTGAAAAACTAAGGAATTATACAAATATTTATTGCGCCGAAAATATCTTAGACTCAAAACTTAGTAAACGAACTTTCACAATTTTGACAGACGTCGTATGGTCTAATCAATTTACTTCTTTCATAAAGTAATACTAAATTTGGTGGATGGAAAGTATTTTAAACATCTTTCATGCTTGCTTATGATACTGTCATATATATTGCAATACAATTCCATATATAATCATCGCACATATGATACAATTTTATGGTATTCAGATACTTAAGTGTCGGAATTTTTAAATGTCTTAATTTCAGACATATCTCTACAGACATTACTTCAGGCATTTTTCTCGGTTCATTTATACCATGATCATAGTAAGACACTTACGTGTCTTATATTCAAACATCTACGATGTCTGAAATTTCACAAAAAAATTTAAGATGTCTGAAAGGAATTTAGACATTTAAGTGTCTGAATTACTCTTTCAGTCACATACGTGTCTGAATTTAAGACTTCTCTATTTCAAATGAAATCGTATGGCTTTTGGGAAGTTCGAGGGAAGGGGCAAACTTCAACTAGAGCAAATCTTGTAAAAATCGATTGCAATTTCATAATTAGATGCGCAGATTTACTTTAAAACCACTCTCAAGTCTATGATGAAAAGAAAAAGCTTTGACACTATCTTAATCTTAGTGCTTTAGATATTCAATAACAAAAACTAGTACATATATGTCTGACGATCGAAAACTTTCCTTCTATCTTTCTAATATATATTAATTTACAGAAAGTAGTTACACACCAGCAACTATACAGAGCATTTCTTTGAAACATCCGGAGAACCAGTATTTAGGGTTGATAACACTGATTATGATTAGTGCTCGTTAAAAACTGCTCGAAAACGTTTCCGAAAAATTACTAGTGATTGAAGAATTTTTTTTTTTAGAAATGCTTCATTGAATCTCGAAAATCTGCTGGTTTCTGAGGATTCTGAAGATAGATGGATACTTTTCAGGATCGTTGGCAACTTTGAGCACCTTATTTTTATGAATATAGAAGAAAATAATAATAGCATATAAAAGTTTTTCTTACCGTCCAGCTCGGCATAGGTCACGAAAATCATCTAAGTGTTCAAATATCTTCTCTAAAATTTCTGGCGGTAAGTTTCGGATTGCACAGAGAGAATCAATTTGTTCCTGCACCTATTAAAGAAAAAAAGAATATAAAGCTACGATGAAAGATTCTTGCATCGGACGGTACAACTCACTTTTTTGGCATTATTAAAAAATAGTCTCCATAGTTGAATATTATAAACATAATGCCCTCATATTTATTATATGTTTGTGTGCTATTAAGGAAATTGGACAACTTATGAACAGTTTTGTAGTGTAGGGTATACGGTAGACCAGCGGATGTTGGCCATACGGACACGTTGGCCCATCCGTGAAAATTTTCAAACTATCCGGTCGATGGCGTTACTATCTAAGCGACGTGTGTCTTTAATATGTCTTCTTTCACCTACAACAGCGTCAGCAGCCAAGAAGCAATCAAACGAAAGACACTTCAAATTTTCGCTCAGATAAGTTTTTTTTTTTTTTTGCACATAAATAATCATTTCTGATTTCTTTCTCAATTAAAGTTTCAGTTTTGGTGAAAACCAGTCTAAAACGACTGTTCAGAGCGTATTTTCTATCTAGCGTTATTTATTATTATTATTTTTAAATATTATTAGAATATCTTGATACGATGATAGAAAACCAAAATGGTGATATGGGGTAGTTGGCCCAGTTAACCCGGGGCATGTTAGCCCACCCCTTCTAATATCTTCTTTAGTCCCTGACTCACCATATTCTGATACAGGAAATGAAAAGGAAACTTCAGTTCAGTCAGAAACTTAAACTATTTCAACAACCCAAGTACTACCGCAGAAAACTATAAACACTCTACATATAATGTCCTGCTGTCTGTAGCAGAAGCAGGGTTCAAGCGTCTAATGATTTGAAACCTTGGGGGTAAAGTTGAACAAAATATCTTTCCTCATCCTTTGTATCTTTTATATACGAAATTAAAATTACATTTCATATTTTATGTTGTTTTTTTCTCCCATTTCTTCTAGTACACCAAAAATCAAATAGATTTAGAGGGCCAACCTATCCGGTTGGGCAGGTTGACCCAGTGACTTGATGTCCTTCTGAGCTTCATATAGAAACTATTAATTAATATTTAAAAAATTTCTCATACATGGTTATGCTTTAATGCGCGCTGAATGCATAAACTAAAAAATAAAGAAAGAAAAGAAAAAGAAGAAAAAAGTATTGAAGAAAAAATGTGCCAACTAGACCCGGTTTAGGTCTACCCTACGCGGTATACTTTCTGGATTTTTAAAAGAAACACCGTATACTAGAGGTCTGCACGGTTCGAAATTTCCAGTACCGGGCCCGGCCCGACTTATAGAAAAAAAAGTTCGGCCCGGTCCGATACAAAAATTGAAAGTTCTGCCCGAACCTGGCCCGTAGAAAATAAATATTGGCCCGGTTCGGCCCGGACCGATAAAAAACTTAAAAGTTCGGCCCGAGCCCGGCCCGGCCTGAGTGAATTTCTGCAAAAAATTGATTTTTACGTTAATTTGGTTAAAAATTTGTCTCGTACGAGGAGTTTTGACCAGAAAAATTTATCTTAACTTTTTTTTTTCATGTTTATAATCTTCATTCTTATAGAAGTGCCGCAGGCTGCGATATTTATTTTTTTTAATGAGTCTCTATTTCTTGTATGTAAATGTTTCAGTTATCATTCATATTGTTAATCCATATTCCATGTAATGTTAAAAATTTCAAAAATGCTATACAGTAAAATCTTCTAAGACGGAATTGCAAAGAAAAGGGAAAAAAATGCGTTTTAGACAAGTTCCCTTCTTAGCAAGTGTAAATGTATTATATATTCTTTTCTTACGTATTAGTATACTAGCAAACCCCACGGCTTTGCTCGCGCTATAGTTGAAATATACCAAGTAATATTTGCATGACTATTTTTTATTAGAAGAACACTTTTTGAAATAATTCAAAAATTACAAATTAAGCCACAGTTTGACTAAACTTCATCATAGAAGTGCAATAGACAGAAATGAGATTTTAATTAATAAGAAGAAATAAAACTAATTGCAATTAAATGATAATTTAGAAAGTATTTTGAGACTTTTATGCTCATTTCATATGCTCATTTCAAAATTCATTTGCAGTTTTGAATTTTTTAGAAACCATCTTGACACATTTACATCTTAAAATTAACCATCATGTGAAATTCCAAGCTTCTTGTCAAACAGTCTACCACCTCTCTGGTGTTTGTGGCACCAACATAAAATGCCGAAACAGCGTTGAAATAGATTTACTCGAAAAATGTTGAAACAGAGACTGTCACCATTAATTTGCCAACATTAACCTTGAAATCTGTTGTATTTCCTAATATTCTATAGAAAACGGAATTTAGATGTTTTTTAAGACTTTCTTGTTGTTCCTGCCAACCAGGTGCTAGTGACACCGGAATAAAATATAGCCCGTATAGGATCCGGGACTATCAATCTTGATTCGCAACCAATAACTTCTGTAATCGGTTTATTATTTCCTGAGATTCTATAGAAATCGTAATTTAGGACTCTTTTAGAATGCTTTTCGCTCCTTCCCTTCGCTTTACCCCTTTTTAATTTTGAATTTATTTTCGACTGTTCTTAGAGGAGATTTATATTTTATAAATAAATATCGTGCTATATTTAAAGTTTCTAGCCTCTTCAGTACCGCAGAAATCGCAATTTAGAAATATTTTTGTTCCTGCAACCCTCGACATAAAATATAGCTTATGTTTGAGCAGGTTCTATCACCATCAATTTGCAACCATTATGTTTGAAATCGGTTTCGTATTTCATACGAGTGCATAAAAATCGTAAGTTAGAACGCTTATAGAAGGCTTTTCGCTCACTTCATCCTTTTAAGTTTGAAATTTTCTTTCGACAATTCTTAGAAAGCATTTGCATCTCGAAGTAATTACCATTCCAAATTTAAAATGTTAGACCCTCTCAGTAACACAAAAAACGCAATTTTGAACAGTTTTTGCCGTAAAATATAGGCTATGTTGGAGCGAGGACTGTCACCATCAATTTGAAACCATTACGTTTGAAATCGGTTTATATTTCCTGAGATTGCATAGAAATTGCTATTTAGAACGTTTTTAGAACGCTTTTCGTTCATTTTAAATTTCAAATTTTTAAGGAACTCTTCTCAGAGAGTATATTAACATCTTATAAGTAATTACCATGCCAAAGTTCAAGTTGCTAGCCCCTTCAGTGTCACAAAAATCACAATTTAGAACGTTTTTTAAAATGCAACAACAAGGCGGTAGTGACGCCGACGTGAAATAGAACCTATTTTGGAGCAAGGGCTGTCATCATTAATTTCCAATCATTACTTTAGAAATCGGTTGGGTACTTTCTGAGATTGCGTGTAGAAATCGCAATTTAGAACGTTTTTTAGAACGTTTTTTGTCCATTTTCACCCCTTTTAAATTTTAAATTATTTAGGAAATGCTCTTAGAGATCATTTATATCTTATAAGTAACTATCCGACCTAGTTTAAAGTTGCTAGACCCTGTAGTATTACAAAAAACGCAATTTAGATCGTTTTTTGCTCCTTCAACCTTTTGGGGTAGTGGCACCGATATGAAATACAGTCTATGTTGGAGCGAGGGCTGTCACTATCGTTTTCACACCATTATTTTTTAAATCGGTTCGGTACTTCCTGAGATTGCGTAGAAATCGCAATTTAGAAAACTTTTCGCTCATTTTCACCCCTTTTAAATTTCGATTTTTTAGGAAATGTTCTTAGAGATCATTTGCATCTTATAAATAACTGCCTTGCCAAATTTCAGGATTCTAGGGCCTTCAGTAACACAAAAATCACAATTTAGAATGTTTGTTGCTTCTGCAACCCCTAGGTGGTAGTGACACCGACATGAAATAGAGCCTATGTTGGAGCCAGGGCTGTCATCATCAATTTCCAACCATTACTTTTGAAATAGGTTGGGTACTTTCTGAGATTGCGTAGAAAGCGCCATTTAGAACGTTTTTTAGAACTCTTTTCGAGCATTTTCACCCCTTTTAAATTTCGAATTTTTTAAGAAATATTCTTAGAGATCATTTATATCTAATAAGTAACTATTATGCCAAATTCCATGTATCTGGACCCTTCAGTAACACAAAAATCGCGATTTCGAACATTTTTTTATGCTGCACCCCCGTTAAGGGTAGTGGCACCGACATAAAATGTAGCCTATGTTGGAGCAATGGTTGTTACCATCATTTTGACACCATTATTTTTTAAATCGGTTTGGTACTTCCTGAAATTGCGTAAAAATCATCATTTAGAATGTTTTTTAGAACGATTTTCGCGCATTTTCACCCTTTTTAATTTCGATTTTTTTAAGAAATGTCCTTAGGGATCATTAGTATCTTATAAGTAACTACCATTCCAAATTTCATGTTTCTAGGCCCTTCAGTAACACAAAAATCGCATTTTTAGAACGTTTTTTGCTCCTGCACCCCCTTTTGGCCAGCGGCACGGTCATAAGATATAGCCTATGTTCTAAGTTGGACTAACACCATCATTTTGATACCATTACTTTTTTAATCGGTTCGGTAGTTCCAGAGCTTACCTCCTACAAATAAACAATTTTTACCTCTTTATAATATGAGTAGATTAATTTTGCATGGATCGTACGTTTTTCAGTTTGAAACAGAGTTCCGTTATAGGCAGGTTCTTTTTTACACGTTGTACTAGATTTTAATTTAGCTATATAAGCGTAGAAATTTACTACTGTTAAAAGAATAAATTTTAATATTTAAGTTTAGAATAATGGCGATTTAAAAATGCATGCATTTTTCGCAAAAATTTTTGGGCCAGGCCTAATTTTACTGATTTTTGAATGGACCACGCGGAGACAAAGACTAGGAATAAAACCAGTCCCGGCTCTGTACAGAAAAAATAAGTTAGGCCCGGCAAGAGTGCCGTGAATTAAAATCGGCCCGAGCCTGGGCAGTGCAAACCTCTACCGTATACTCTGTTTATCAAATAAATATATAGTACAGTATACTCTCTAGCACTAGCTCTAGCATATCGTCGCCTCAGAGCAACAGTAAGACATCTGGTAATAATCGAAAATGAGATGTCTGACTTACTGCTACGAATAACTGTGTCTGCATCTAGTGGAACAGGAGGGAATTTTTATAAAACACATCTGAGATATAGTATTAAACATAACTTCGTGTTTCAGAAGGTGTTCCACTTGATGCAAATACAGTTATTCTCACAAGACAGACATCTTATTTTTTATTATTACTAGATGTCCTACTGTTGCTCTGGGGGACGATATACTCTCTGCCTATAGCCAGTGCTGTAGTTGGGCGGGAACGCATCGGAACGCCGTTCCCAGAAATATTTGGTTTGTTACTGAATAAAATATATGTATATGTATATATATCGCGTACGAGCACAAACTTTTTTTTTTTTTTCAAGCGGAAACAAAAATTTATGCTAGTTTTAAGAAGGTCAGTTACCACTCACCAAGAAAGGGGATCTGTTATTTCAATTAAATTTTGATTCACAATGGAAAATGTTACTGTGAGATTGATTAAATATTGCTTTTAGATGAATAGTATACAAATACAATACCATAAAAACTAGAATATAATAATTATAACTGTTAATTAAAAAAAGTTGGCTTTTGGCTTGGAAAGATTCGGTAAGCATCAACACCTGCTCTATGAAAAGGCGAGTTCGCACAAATATTTTTTTCCAACTACAGCACTGCCTATAGCGTATACCCTCTGATTTTCATACAACTACAACTCTGTTTATGAGTCATGTTGACTATTGTGGTAAAACAGTCTTCCGTCATATATCTGTACAAATTTTATTCGTTGTGAACGAAATCGAACAATCCATGGATTATGTAATTTACTACTATAGTCAAGTTCAAAGCAATCTGATTTTTATTTTTATTGTATAATCGTCCCCGTTTAAACGAACATTGACGGTTCCAGAAATAATAATCGATTAAGCGGATATTTGATTATACGGGGAACCATAACTGTAACATTTAATGCTTAATAAAAAGGCAAAATAACCATCTACAGTATATTTAATTAACAGCATAATAAATCTTTAATAGAATAGCATAAACTAAAATAAGTACAAATTACTAATATAAAGCAAATGCATATTAATTTAATGTCAGTACATACATTTATATGGTTTACATCACACTTAATGCAGATCGTTTGAATATGGTCAAAACTTTGCTACTTCTAATTTACATTACTTATACTGCCTTAAAAAAATCGTTTAAAGTGGAATTTTAAAGGAGTAAATACCGAGTTATTTTTCGAATGAGTGCAAAATATCACAACTACCATCTCGAGTCTCGATGTGACGGTGCATTGCCATTAAAACCTGGTTAACAGCAAGAAGTGGTGGTGGGGAAATCATTTGACCTGTCCATTATACACCTGCCGGACGAAATCATTGCAGGAAGAACTGAAAGTTTGTTTTCAGCGTAAAGGAACCGAAAAGGACAAAAGGTGGAAGAAAATTCAAGCTGAATCGTACTTTTCGGGCCTATTTTCAAACATAGGTCACACAGTTGTTATTCGATTAAGCGGGGACGTTCGTAAAAGGTACTATTTGGTTTAAGCGGGGAAAAATAACATAGAATCATTTGGAATACATTCGGTTCCGGAGGATTCTATTGGAATAAGCGGGGTATTAGATTATCCTTTTCCCGATTTAGTCGGGAGGACTGTATTTTTATTTATTTATTTTTTTTTTTTTGACATGACATATTTGATTATTGTTTTTAATCACCGGGAGATGACGTTTTATTTCTGACAAAAACATCCAAATAAATAAATATGCAGAATACACACAAAAACCATGTAACGACTAATAAGTAAATACTAGAAGGAACGTCTGGTAAAGTGAGACATCATTCTTCGGGAGCATTTCTGTGTAGAATTATAAACAATAATGAAGGCAAGTAAATTTCTGTCTGTTAAAAATAGATTACTCAATAAATATATATTTTTTACGAGGTTACTTCTGGCGGGTGTCTACAGAAATTGTAAAAAAAAGTTTCCTGATTTTTCCATGATTCCCCTGACTATCTTTATGAGACTTCCCTGATTTCCACTATTAATAATACACATACGGTGTTTTTTCATGTATGCTGCTTCCTCATATAACACACTTATCCAGCTTGCTCATGCAATGGACTCCCTCAAATCCGCAAATGCCTAAAATCTTCACATCATTACTGGTGTAAACAACGAAACTTTCAGCTCAGTTGTAGAGTACAAGGAAAATATACCAAAAAAAAGGCGTTATCTTGCAAAAGGTCGGGTAGAACATTTTTTTTCCAACTTGTACATACTGAAGCCAGCATGTAAAAACCGAATTTTTCAACAAAATTTCCCACGAGAGAATTTTCTGTGGGGAAAAAAAAAAACTTTACTGACTTTTGCTTTTTTATTTTTTAATATATATATATATATATCGAGACATATCTGCATCTGACGAGATAGCTAATTGGATTAAGCTTGCCATCTGGTCAGGCTATGCTAATGTATCATTTAAACATTTCAAGAATGGGTAAATTGCCTTCAGTATAAGCACTATCCACAGAAAATGAGGACATCTCAGAAAATGAGGACATCTGATGATCTTAATTTGTGTTAAATATCAAAAACTCGTACCAGGTGAATCTTTTAAAATATATTGTGAAAGACTAATCAGCATGTGAAAAAATATGATATATAAAATAGACTAATCAGTTTTGTTGGCAAAGTACAAATGCAAATATTTTCGCATATTGAGAGGTGGTGCATTTTATAGTCCTATAGCCTAAAGTTAGATAACTGATACAATTTGTCTCAAAAATCGTATCATATATATGAGGAGGTGAGTTTCAAAACTCGCCTTATCCAGAAAATCAAATCGTGGGAAATCGCGAAAACCTTGGACTTAGCGACCATTGGTTTTCATTGTAAACCAAGATTTTACAATGCCAGAAATACATGATAAAACTAGTTTTTTTTTTTTTTTTTTTTTTTCAGATTGAAGTGTGCAGGTTCACCAATGGAATAAATTGATAGTGAAAACTAGATTTTTTTTAAATTTTAGATTAGGCGAGTTTTAAAACTCACTTCCTCATATTTTCTTATAATATATTTAATCTTAAATTAATGCATTTAAAATTGTTTATTTTATGCCAAAATCAAGTTAAGTTGCCAAATAGGGTTCTACGATTACAAACCACTACTGAGATACTCAAGACGACTATGACATTCAGGGAGGGGGGGGGGGGGGATTTTACGGTAACGAATATGTATTACCAATTTCGCGCCACCAAAAATGCATTTATAATGTTGTATTTTTTTTTAAAGTTAAATTGTTAGGTTTTTGAAGAAATTTTAAAAGTGTTTTTTCAATTTTATACTCTTATTATTAACTAGTTTCTATTTTAAAGCCCTTTTCTAAAATAAATTCTATGTTAATAGTCCGATAAACAGTCTCAAAAATTGCATTTTTAGAAAGTTATGTTGCTGTTCAATCAATAAATAGATGTTTTTGCCGGCAAAATTTTATTTTTTCTGTACCTTTGGCCCATAGGGCTGTAGAACGCACCAGATTTCAACGTTAGCTGCGAATTTCACCAAAAGTGGTTCCCTTATTACTTTACTTCAAGTGACTGCAAGCCAAGTGTATTTAATTTGACACATTTTTATATAAAAATATCTGAGAGAAGTTTCATTTTTAAGATAATGTCAAGTTTATAGAATTAGGTAATAGTATGCAGTGACAGATTATATTCATAATAGCATTAAGGCCACAATAAATGTAATTTCAATTCCACACTTGATGAGATTTCTAAAAGAATGAGATTGTGTATGGTAGTTACCAGTATTTGCAATTACGCTCGTAGAGAAGTTTTTACCCTTTTGGAATCATTTTTATTCTTTAAAAAATATCAAGAAGTGAAATTACTCATTAGCATTTTTAGAAAATGATAATACATGTTACCTCGTTAAAGTCGAAACCACGAAAAATTCGCGATTTCCACCAATCAGTTGCGGAAAAAGTTCTCATATTTCGTCAAACGCTCTAGAACAAAAATCGCGAATTTCGTAAAATCACTTGTGGAAGGAAACCGCGAATTTCACCGATCGGTCCCAGAAAAAAAAAAAAAAATTGCGAATTTCGTTGACCAGGCGCGAAAAATGGCAAATATACCGTCAATTCTTCGCTGGTAAAAAATCGCGAATTTATTCAATGTATATCAAGAAAAAATTCGTGAATTTCCTTTCGTTGGAAAAATTACAAATGTGTCAATCGTGCGTGGAAAAATATCGCAAAGTTTCTCAAACAGTTGTTGATAAAAAATCGCGAATTTCGCCAATCAATCGCAGCAAAGGAGGGGAAAAAAGTGAATTTCATCAATTGGACGCGGAAAAAAATTCCACAATTAGTCAACCATGCTTGTTTTTTTTTAAAAATAATCTTCATTTTTCGAAAATGAAGATATTCTTCATAAAAATTTGTATAGTTATCAACCATATTAATTTTTTGTAGTAATTATTTTTTAAGCAACAAGTCTCATTTATCAAGGAGGAACAGTTAGTTACTCTTTATAAAGTATTGTATGGATATTCATATAAATATGTAGAGGACCTGCATGCAATTACTTATTTCTATTTATTTAAGAAAAAAAAAAAAAAAAAGAAAAGATTAGAAAATCACCCTTTGTCAAGATTTTTTTTTTTTTAACACGCAGCACAAGCGCCTATTTTTGTAACTTTAGCACACGCATGGGTAAATTTCACCCCATTTTTCTCCCATTATATTTTATACTACATATGTTTTAAAAATATATACTGACTTATATTGTAAAATACATAATTTCTACTTGTTTTTAGGAAAAACAATTATGCTTTTTACATTTATTTAAAGATTTTGTAGCAGGTTCTTTAAAAATCACGCACCCATTTTTCGAAGAAAAAATGTGAGTGGGGCGAGATCTACCTCATGCGTGTGCTTACAGGTTTACAAAATTTTGTATAATTAGTATATATGTATATACATACATATATGTAGGAAAATTATAAAGATTAGACCTATTAATTAGTTTTTGTAATAAATCGCTCCTCAATTTGGATACGGGCCCAATGACTAATAATCACGAGTTTGGCAGAGTAGCCAAATTAATCCCTTTTACCGTTAAATTAATAACACCACATGGCCCTTTTTAACTGGTAACCCTACGGAGATGATAAATTTCAGATATACCTCTACGCCATTTCTGTCTGAAATCTACCCTTTAGGCAGCTACGGAATGTTATGGCTATATTTTTAATTATTTAAATAAAGCTTAACAAAGTGCCTTGCATTGAATTCTATCATATATATATATATGAAAGGATGAAAATCAAACCGGTTTTTAAAACTTTTTATAAATTTCTAACTTCTTTGACATTGAGACGTAATGAATATTTAAAACCATAAGTCACAATCAACTATCATTATGACAGTTATTAGGCTCATAAAATCAAACTAGAGTTAAAATAAACATTATGAATACTTAAGACCATAAATACTGATTTACTTTTCCAAATATGACGGTTGATTATATTTAGGCTATAATTTCTAATTACTTTTCCTCAAATTTCGCAGTTATTAGATTCATGATTACATTTAGTTATAAAATATAAATAAATCATAATATCAATTATAAAGAATGTCAAAATAAGGATTTGATAGGTCATAAATAGTAATTAGTTTTCTTCCAGCTGACATTGATTAAAACATAAATAACCATTAATGTCAAAAGTGGAAATTACCAGTTGTGGTACTCCACACCTATTAAAAACATTGAGCCAATTAAATTAAACTTTCCTCCCAAATTGACATTTCGCACTCTGCTGGAAAATATCCTAACTTCATAACAAAACTCATGTGCTCAGCCTAAAAGTTCAGACTTTTTTAGAGATTTGAGCATGCTCTGATAGTCACAGTATGTGATTCAAGAAAAGTATGGTATTTCGGGGCCTCTGGTGGACTCGCGAGTCTCTTGTACTGCAAATGTGCTAAATAAACAGTGTTTCCAGAAAAAAGCGAAATGTGCTAAATAAGCAATATTTCCCGAATCAGTTATTTCATCTATCAGTCACGACTTTTAATTATAACCAACGGCCAAGTCTTTACATATTATATATATACAGTCGAACCTCGTTAACGTGAATTACTTTTAACATGAACAGTTCCCACCGTCCCCGTCAAAATGAATATGTATTCTAGTGTTTTTTTTCCTTTTAAGGTGAACACGTCTAACGTGAAATTTCGCTTAATATGAACAATTTTCAATGTCCCCATGAAAGATTTTGACGCTTAACGTGAACGAAAATGCCTAGAAAAGTGTGAAAGCTTCCTTTTGCATAGGGGACCAATGGGTTATTCTTTAGAGATTCATGAAAAAGCAATGAAAACGAGTACTATTGCCATCATGGGTGCAAGAAGAGTCTATCCAAGCCAAGACTGAAAACGTTTACAAGTAATGGGTTATAATTAAAGGAGATAGGCTAGACGATTTCAATGTCTTGCACTACAACTAAAAACTGATCTTTTGCAAGAAAAGAAAGAGGTTAAAAGTTTTTGCTTATAAAGTTGCTATTATTTTATCATAAAAATTTACTATTACTCAAAAATTTCTCCAAGACTGAAATCAGTCCTGGGACTGAAGACTTGCACCCATCTTGCACCCATGATTGCCATTAAAATGTTTTCACTTTTGGACAATACAATACGTGTCATCAACTACATGCCACCATGATTGGAGAAGGTTGCTTCCTAAACGGAATATTTTTAAGCATTGTATCTTCAAACGTGGAAAATTTACAGTTTAGTATTGCAACTTTCATGTGAAAGGTAGCATGCGTTCAGTCTTTTACTCTTTTTTTATTTACTTCTTTTACCCGTATGAATTTACAAGGACATTCACATGTATAGTGCAGATTTAAAAATTTTTTTTTTTTAATACAATGACTTCTAACAGTTTTCTATTAATGGGGAAAAATATAAATAAAACTTTAATTATTAAAATAGAAATATGTGTTATGTGTTCTTGCGTAACACTGGAAATGACATTTACTGATAAATTTTGACTGTTATATTTTACGAGAAAACCCTGTTGTCCCGTTAGCTCCCATGTCTCATTAGCCCCCAGTCTCACCTATATGTATTTTTGTCAATATTCTTTATCTGGTTTTTTTGTTACTGATAGCATGAACTAGGGATAACGTGAACAAAAATTTAATCCCCCTTGAGGTTCATGTTAACGAGGTTCGACTGTATACAGTGGCGGCTCGTGCCAATCTTCACTGGTGGGGCCCGGTCCTCATAACATATTGTAAATTTTTATGTATTAATATTTGTTGTTTAAACATGAAAACAAATTATTTAAAACTAACTATTATTTAAAACTTTTATTTCTTACTTTTGTAAAAAAAAAAAAAAAAAAAAATTAATTTTCCAAGTAATCAACGTTAATTTCAAATTTATCAAATTAATTACAATTTTTAACATACCATTAATTGCCATTATTAACATTGAACATACTTTGATCAATCATTATTTAATTAAAAAACAAATATACAAAATAATAATAATAATAATAATAATAATAATAATAGTAATAATAATAACAATCTCACAACGTTACAGAAAAAAAAATATAAACTTTACTTGCAAACATTGAAACTGTTCAGAAATTAAAATTTAGTACATTATTTAAATAAAAGTTTGGTATGTTTTTAGATGCGCAAATCTTTAACTTTAAATTTAATTACCATTATTCACATTAAACTTACTCTGGTCAAACATTATTAAATTAAAAAACAAATTCACAAATCAAACAAAAAATAATTATCTCATAATTTAATAGAAAAAAATACATATTTTTCTTGCAGAGATTTAATCCATTCACAAATTAAAATTTAATGCATTATTTAAATAGAAATTAGGCACGTCGATTTTTTCGACTAGCAAATCTTTCACTTACTTTTACATCAAATTTTGATATTGTACTAATAAAATCTTTGTGGACTGAAAGAACAGCAAGAGTGTGCTTAATCGTTCCTGTCCCATAGAGTTTTTCAAAAATGTATTAAAATTTTCTCTCATTCGCTCTTGAACTCCAGTATGACACCCGCTCACAACAGCGCACCGTCATATGCTTGCGCAACAAGCTTATCTTTTAAATAAAACTTTTCTAAATTTTGAGTTAAAATTATAGTAAGTCCCTCTGCTGTTTTATCATAGACATCAATAAATTGAACAAACCTTTTCAAGGGTTTGTTGTTTTTTATATATCGTAAAATGATAACAAATTGCGAAGTGCAGCTTACATCAATATAGTTTCGTCAGCTTGTAAATCTACAAAATTAGAAGCAGAAATCTCATTTTTAACTTCATGCATATACGTTTCATATATACAATCCAACAGCTCATATTGTATAGTTTTTTAAGTATTTTTAGATACTGTAGCATTGTTTAAATGGTCTTCCAATATAGTGTCCAGTTTTGAGGCGTATGTGACCAATTCTAAAAACATAACTCGGTTTACGATTTAGCACATACCTGTTCTTCTCAACCATTTCATTATGTTTTTGTAATGAAATCCTGTAACCTTCATCCAATTGCCCTACAATATTGACAGTTCCGAAGGTTTTATGCCCCACCAGTGGCTGAGAGGTTCTGCTCTCGAATCTGGTAGACGGGAGGTGCTGGGTTCGATCCCAATCGCGCCCGTCGGCCTAATCGTTCGGAGTTTTCGTGGTTTTCTTCGAACCTTGGATTTCCAAGCGTTAATACGGGTTAGGTTCCCTTAGAAAGACCCCCACGAAGGGCACTCCCCCCTGGGCCTATATCCCCCGTGCAGATAATTGGCCGTCATAAATACAACCATACAACCAACCGAAGGTTTTATAGTTAAAAGCATTATTTAAATGAGTAGTATTCATTTCATGTTTTTTTTTACTCTTTCAGAAAAATGCTTCAAATCGTTACAGCCGGCCATACTCCATAATTTCATCCCTCCAAACAATAAAAAATAAAAACAGAACAATGCTTTTTTTTTTCTTCACTTGCTGAAATACACAGAAATTTTTGATACCACTGTGTAGAGAAATAGCGCAGTTTTCCCCCATCTTTTCGTTGCATTTCAAAATTCTTCGGTTGATAAGGTCCCAGGCGTTTAATTTCAAGTTTTTCTTCCAAATTCATTGTTAAAAAGGGCATAATAAATCATCTACAAAATTCATTTTTTTATTTCAAGAATTTAAGGGTGTGTTTGAAAAAATATTTTTCCACCCTCAACAGCTCGAAATTTTCTGGGACACTTTCAGACTCATTTTTAAAAGTAAAAACATGAAACTTGCTGAGATGATTTTTGAAGTGATGTTTAAGAGGCCACGTGGTTTCATTTTTCGCTCAATTCAATAGAATTTGATTTTAAAACAATTATTTTCTCATTAGGACCCCTTTTTTCATCCCCAGATCTCCCGCTTCAGAAAATTCGTTTCAAAACTCCCACTTTGATAGCAATTTTTTTTGCAATATTTTCTGCATTTTTCAAAAAATCGACAAGCACGTCCCATTATGTAGTTTCTAAATAAGAGAATTTGCCAGTTTGATGCGTTTGAGAGTAAAAATGAATTTAAAAATAAATCAGAAAATAAGCAGTTTGGATTGGAATACACCTTAACAATAACATGTGTCTCCGTTTAAAGAGAGTACAGAGTACTTAAAGATCGCGTAATTCAACGAATAAGCAGCAATAGTAATACAAATGTCGACGAATATTTTTGAGAATCCCCGTATAACAAACTTTGGATCAAGGGCACTCTCGCCCAGTGCCCCCCATTGCAAAAAAAATACGGAAGATTTAGCTCTAAAAGAGCAGTACATCGCCAAAATTGAATGACACGTGAGGGAGGGAAATACTCATTATCGCGCCAAATGGGCACAAATGTCTTGTGCCTCGATACAGTAACCTTGGTGTTCAGAAGTAAGTAGTGGCCAGTAAAGTGATTTATTGCCTCTGAGATAGAAATAGATGCTGAGAGTCGATAACGGATGAGTGGGCACGATGTAAGAAGGAGTTTCTTTGCAATATATTTTTAGTAAACAGTTCTTTTTTTTGTTAAGTTTTAAATTAAAAATATGAATCAAAATTTTTTAAATGAACAGAAAATTCTAGTGGGGCCTGGCCCCAGTGGCCCCAATGGACCGGCCGCCCCTGACTGTATATATATTCAATGTTTATTAGAAACTTGTTTTAATATCTTACATAAAGAAGTCAGTATAAAAGTTTTGCACCCCTATTCTTCTACTTCATGCAATAATAGGCTTTTCAACTTAAAACATAACGAAATTAAAAAGAATGACTATGTGAACGTATTTTTAAGACTTTCTTTATACATATATATAACCATTAAATAAACATTACCGACCATCATCAAAAATCGCATTATTGTGAATGATTGACAATAAAAATGAATGCCACAAACCTATAATATAGAACTGTATGTATAAAATAAAGTACCTTATACTTAATTACAAGAATTAATAAGGAAGAATAAAAAAAGAATATGGATTCCGAAAAAAATTAAAAACTATATATTGAATTACATTTTCAAGAGTACAGAATTCAATGATATAAGCAAATCGGTTGTTTTCTGTGAGAAAAAAGCTTAAAGCTGAAATTTTTTTTTTCCCCTGTACTCGAACAACCAATAGATCCAAACGAATAGTCTCGAGATGAAAACAGAACATTATCAAATGGCATGAAATGGAAAAAAACACTACAACCCATTAAATATTTAATTTATAGCAATAGAAATCTTACACAACTTACCGAATAAATTCCCAGTAGATTTTCAAAATAGATTCCCGATCATGGAATCCATAAGCATGATAAGATTAAGGTGAATAAAACAGTTAAGTTAACACAGAAATTAAAACCTATGGATTCAGTTAATTCATTTTGAAATACCGTGATAAGTACAATTAATATAATATAAATAGAAAATAATTACATTATTTAAAATACCTAAAAACAATTTTAAATTGTTTAATATCAATTTTACAATATTGCCAATATACAGCGTTAAATATTACCTGGCGTAAAAAATTAAAACTATAACTTTAATAGAAGCTTTAAAAAGACAAAATTTTTGGTGCTGCCATCTATTATTTTATTTTAAAACTATTATTATTATTCAAATGTTACAAAAAGAAGAACCAAATAAAAGCTAAAGAAATAAAAACATATCAACTGCATTACTACGCAAATCCTAATATAAAATTATTCAAAAAAATTATTTAAAAAAATTAAATAAATTAAATGTTAATAAAATGCTTTCAATATATTCTATTACCAAACCCATTTAATCTACACCGAGAAATTAAAATATATATATATATATATATATATATACTAAGGATCGACCGAACAGGTTTTTAAGAGTGAAAACGAAACCGAATTTCCGAAATCTTCCTATTTTCGGCTGAAAGCGAAAATGTCAAAAAAAATTGCCAAAAAAATGTCAAAAAAAAGCTTTTTTAAGTAATTAATACATACATAAATATACATAATTATTAATTAATTATACGTGCGGCCCAAATTGACTCTCTGTGCCTCTGACCAAACTTTTTATTTTCATATAAAATAAAATGTAATTAATTCATCAACAACACAGAATGATTTTCTAATTAAACGAATTTCATTTAATTAAAAACCTCAATTGATCTCTTATAATGATTTTTATAAATGGTCACCTGTTATACTAGAACTTTCTCAAAGTGTATTCGAAACACTTCTACGGTTTCAAACAAAACATTTTCCATTACTGTTAAGTCTGCAGCTTTTAATGAGCATGTGAAAAGCGTCTTGAAAGTTGAGTCTTATATATGCATTTCTTGCTTTATAATTTGCATTCACGTCTGGAGTCAGTCATGACCAGGGATGAGATTGACCAAAAAGCAAAAAAGCTGAAAACAGCGCGAACGACGTTTGAACAATGACAGTTATGAATTTCAAGCGCAACAAATATAATTGCTATTAATATATATAATTTACACACAATTTAGATTTGTGTAAATTAAAAAGAAATAATTAACACGAATTAGGCAGAAATTAATTATTTACTTACTCTAATGAAAAGTTTATTTTACCAAGATACGAAACATTAATGTGAAATTTGCTGTTTTTTGCGATCTTTTGACGAAAATAGCCGTTTTTTGCGATCTTTTGACGAAAATTGCCGTTTTTCGCGATCTTTTGACGAAAATTGTCGTTTTTCGCGATCTTTTGACGAAAATTGACGTTATTTTCGCGATCTTTTGACGAAAATTGATGTTTTTTCGCGATCGGTTGACAAAAATTGACGTTTTTTCGCGATTTTTTGGCTAAAATTGACGTTTTTGCGCGATCTTTTGGCGAAAATTTGCCATTTTATCGCGTTCTTTTGATGTAAATTGCCATTTATTGCGCGATCTTTTGAGGAAAATTGTCATTTTTGCGATCTTTTGAGGAAAATTGCCGTTTATTTCGCGATCTTTTGACGGAAATTGCCGTTTTTTCGCGATCTTTTGACGGAAATTGTCGTTTTTTCGCGATCTTTTGACGGAAATTGTCGTCTTTTCGTGATCTTTTGACAGAATTTGCCGTTTTTGCGCGATCTTTTGACGAAAATTGACGTTTTCCCCCCGATCCTTTGACGAAATTGGCGATTTTTCTTTGAACGATTGACGAAATTGATTTTTTTTTTTTCTGACCATTTGTCTAAATTCGCGATATATGTCCGAATTTTCAGATTTATGACCGATTTTTTTTTAATTTTCGGAAATGACTGCCGTAAATCTTCGGACTTTCGGAACAGAATCATCCCTGGTTCAGCGATACTTCTCGTAGTTCAAGTGTTGAAATATAAGCATATTTTGATGTGGAGTAAAATAATTTTATGACTTTTTTACATTTAAACGAATAAAAAACGATGTCTACACGAAATAAATTCTTGAAAAATGAGAAATTAAAAATCGAAAAAATGGCAAAAAAGTGAAAATTTGGAAAAAAAAATCGAAAAAAAAAATGAAAATTCAAAAATAACTAAAAAGCGGAAAACCGCGGATCCGCGGAAGAATCTCATGCCTGGTCATGACTGATAATTATAAACAGTGAAGTTCATAGCAATAAATAAAGAGATTCTCATTTGAGCCGATGCATGCTCAAATCCATGAGTAATTTTGAAAATTTCCGGAGTATGAAACGAGATTTTTGGAATACAGATAGTTTCAGTCCGCCCGAATTTTCGCAGAAATCGAACTTTCGGCGAAACTCAGATTTTGAGCCGAAAACGAAAATTAATTTTCGGTCGATCTCTAATATGTACAAATGCTCTCTAATATGTACTTAATGAAATAGATTGTGAAAATGATGTTAAAATCCATAAAACATGGAAAAAGAAAAAAAAATTGAAAGCATCCCCCCCCCCCCCCCAAAAAAAAGCTCCTTTCGTCTCTTCTGTCCGTATAAGCTTTGTTTCGAAGAGCATTTCTTAGATTGCACGTGCGATCCGGGAAAAACCGGCGCTCTCTGCGGGTAATTTTCAAAATTTACATTATTACAGAGATATTTTGCCATGGATGTGTTTAAAAGAGTGCATGAAGCTCATCTTGGAAATTGAGAAAAATCTAGAAATGTATGTAATATTACC
The DNA here is from genome assembly GCA_963932465.1 of Maratus speciosus. Classification (NCBI taxonomy): domain Eukaryota; kingdom Metazoa; phylum Arthropoda; class Arachnida; order Araneae; family Salticidae; genus Maratus; species Maratus speciosus. The sequence goes on along the minus strand of CAWVRF010001504.1, from coordinate 16,443 downwards.
TAAGGAAAATTTCTGAGGGAAATTCGCGTTCTCATGTGCACTAATTGCCTCTGCATACAATACTAAAAGTTCATGCACAGAAAAATAATACGAAATCAGAACAGCTTACTTACCTCTGCTAAACCAAGTTTACACTCGTTGTTATCCATTGCTTATGTGTCAAAGAAACACTGGCAAGAGAATGACTATAATAATACACAACAGAGCCACGGCTCTCTAAACATGCAGTGACAATGGTTTTTGGTTGTAGAAATAACCAGTTTGACTGGCTTCCGCATTACAATTGCAGATATTTCAAAAACGAGAAAATTCCCCCCTTTTCTTGGTTAGGGTATTTCCTTCCATTCATGGTCGAACACTGAAGAGTTTTGATTTAACATTGGACTGGGGTGGGGAATTTCTAGAAAATCTTACCAGCCAAGGATTTATTTCACCAACCAGTAAAATTCAACGTACAGTTGAAAATTTTTATGACAAAATTACGCAACTCAAAAATAGTTGGTTACTATTACTATAATGCATTTTCATATATTTTTCCCTTTAAAATTAAGAAATATAAACAAGAGATGAAAGTTTAATATAAAGTAGAACTTCATACCATATTTACATCGCAGTAATTAGGAAAGTTGAAAAATATAACTAACTACTAAATAAAAAATCGTTTTCGCCATACTTCTGTAGTTTGCAATTTTCAAAGACTACCTAAAAAGTCACTCGCCAGTGGCGAGTAAAATGATGTATTTTCCCACCCCTGACAATGGACCTTCAAAATGGTTGTAACTGTAACAGATATCGGATGGTTTCCTGTGGAAAGAATTCTCTGACCAGTGGTGTAGCAATTCAAAATTATGGGGGATTCGAGAAACAATTTAAAAATAAAATAAAAATTTAGATTATCAATAAAGAGGGATGCAGCCCGGGCCTCTCTGGTTACAAAACATACTACCTGGTGTAAAAAAAAAAATATATATATATAGAAGACATAAACCCTTTTTTAGGTTTATTCGTAATTATGTAAATTAGTTGCACTCATAGTCGTCCTCCGGTCCGTCTGTCTGTCTGTCCGCATATAACAGCGCAAAAACTATCCAACCGAACGGTTTGAAATTTAATATACATAGAATCGTTGCAGAATTTTATCGAGTCATATGAAATTTTATGAAAATCGAATCAAAACTTAAAAAGATATTAATAAAACTTTTCTTCATACTATTAAATCCTGTCATTCGTCATTAATTCATTGATATCCCATGGTATGTCTTGATTCTAGGTTGTCATGATGATTACGTCAGACTTAAGATGGAGTCATATTATTTCCATATTACTGACTTTAATATAAATAATCGTAATAAATTTTGTATTCATGCATTTTTGCATAAGTGTGGAACAGCTATTGCAGCAAGATCTGAATACGTATAAAACTAGTTATACTACGAACACACCTCATTTGCCACGTTTGGTGGGCAATTTCCCACTTGATTAAACATACACTTTTTTTTCCTCTCTTTAAACTCTAGCAAAATATTTACATTTAATATATATATTTTAAGATTAACCAAATACCAAATGACATAATACAAAAAGGCATTTTTATATCAAAAATACCGATGATGCATTCAAATAAATTTTTGGAAATGTATTAAAAACGGTAATTTAGTATTAGCCGCATGCCGGCGGTTAAAAGCCCAACAAAATGCTAAAGATTTCTCTACTTACAGCAGCCTTTAAAATTTAGATTATTTTAGAGTTTAACACGTAGTTTGGTAATATAATGTGTTACATTTGTGTTTCATTTATTTAAATATGTATTGACGAAGTTTTAATTTCGTTGTGGACTATTAACCAGAGACAAATACTGAACAATTTAAATTATTTTTAAGTGCAAAAGCGTTAATATTCCGTAATATGGATGCATGCGATAGAAATGAGATTAAAGAAAAATCATGCTTGAAAATTATTTTTAAATCATAATAAATCAGTAAAATAAGACACATTCAAAGAAATTGCATTTCAAAGTACATTTTTCCTCTATTCGACGGAATTTTTTTTTTTAAATTGCGTTATTTAGAAAATTTATGATTTTGCGATAAAAACGAAATTGACTGCCGTCTATGTGAAGGTCGCTTTATATCCGTTCAGACCGGATATTTAAGATATATTTGGCAGGCCGCACACTGAGGCGACTCATGCAACATGTTGCTCGACTTCGGAGAAAAACATGTTTATTGTTTTAAACCTGTTTTTTTTTTTTTTCGGATAACAACAACAATGTCGAACAACATGTTGCATGAGTCGCCTCAGAGTGCGGCCTGTCTTAGACAGCCATTTTGGAGGTGGTCAACCCCGGAATTAGAGCACCTGTTCACATCGCAAAATTCATCTAAGATATCTCACATAACGTCACTGTGTCTGAGATTTGAGCAAATGGAAAGTGTGCGTATGAACATAAGTTAAAATTAGTCTCAACAGCCAATCAGTTAAACCGAGAGTGAGTAGTAAAGGCTGTATCTAGCCACAGAAAGTTCGAACTCACTGAGAGAGTTTGTGGGACTCTCTCAGGAACTACGGCGGTGTAAGATTTTTAAACACTAGAACGACCATAGCGGTCATTTTGACCGCTACTAAATAAAACTATTTCAATTCGAACTTGAAATTTCTTTATAAAATAAATTAAATACGTTCCACGGAGTAATTAGTTAAATAAGTAAGTTAAATAATGTTAAATAAAAATTGCGGTATGAAATATTATTACAGTAAAAATCCTCTAATCTGGCATCCTAAGGTCCGGCATGCTGGATAATTCGGCACGAAGTTCGTAAAAAAATGTATTCCATGTTTAATCCCTTCTGATGTTTATAATAATCTGATAGACTTTCAGAATGAGGAATAAAACAGGAAACTTTGAACAGGTTATGGTCTAAACTTTGGCCTGAAGTAATGGACGAAAATGTTGAAGTTACTGAAAGCGATGCAGTTGACGATGAGCTAGAAGGTGTTTTAAGTTGTTTGCCTTTAAAGCAGCCCTACTCAACCTGCGGCCTGAGGGCCTCATGTGGCCCGGCGACCTTTTATGTGCGGCCCGAGGCACATAATCTTTAGCCTATATCTATACAATTAATTGAGATGCGAAAAGGTATTTAAGATTTTCAGCGTTGTTTTATATATTTTCATGGGAAGATAAAATCTGCTCCTTAATTTTTATTTAACTTAAAATTAAGGTAAAGTACCCAGTAGTTGACACTGGACCAATAGTTGACACTTTTGTAGAAACAGTAGTGTAACAAGAAAACGTCACAGGTAGGAACATGAGAGACACAGAATTTTAAAAATCTATCACCTTGCGGCAAAACTGAGAACTAAAACTATAAACAGTCGAGCCCAATTCCAATATGGCGGAAGACAACAAAGAAGCATGTGTGCAAAGTTGAATTTTTCGAATTTATCTTAAGAAAAGTGATAAGGATCGCACGTTACAGTAAGTTTTAAAACCCGTAATTTATCTTAATTTCTGATTATGTTTTGATTGATATTGATTGTTTCGATGTCCAAGAATTGTATTGGAATAAAATTGATGCATTTTGTGCAAAATAGCGGGAGTGAGTGTGAGTGTCAACTATTGAATATGAAAAGAAACAGATTTTCAAAAGTTGACACCCAGTGTCAACTACTCGCTCATGTTGGAGTTTTGTTAATCTAATTCAGTGCAATGAAAATAAGCCAGAATCTACCAGATAAATTCATGACTGACCTTTGAAAAACTAAAAATGCATTTAAACCAATAGATGACACAGGGTGTCAATTATTGAAATTAGGGAGTGTCGACAACTAAAATTAATTATTTATTTTTTTAGATGCCACCTACGAAGGGAAATTTTAGGAATTACACGGAAGAGAGCACGAGAGCTGCCGTAGAATACGTTAAAGTCAACAAAGCTGGGTATAAAACAGCGGCTAAAAAATTTAACGTGCCTAGAATAACTCTGAAATACAAAGTTGAGGGAAAAACCCCAATGAAAAGGTAAAATATCGGCCATTAGTGCTTGATTTTGCACTCGATCTTTCATTTTTGTTATTTGAGATTAATTAAGTAAGTGGTTTTATGTTATAATTTCAGATCTATGGGACTTTTTTTTATTTTCATTAAAACTTCTGATCTTTCATTAAAACTTCTGATGTCTTTAAAAAATTTTGCTAATTAACGGTTCTTATCATTATGTCTTCATATGGGGCAATTAATATAGTAATATAATAATAAAGAGTATTTATTATTATTAATTTAGGCCCCGCCGCAGTCAGTGTCAATTACTAGTTCACGAAGGTGTCAACTACTCTCACGTTCACGATGGTGTCAACTTCTGGACAAAAATCATGTTTTCATATCCCCTAGTAATTTTTACAAAATGTATTCATTTCGGGACATTAAACGTTATGATTTTGTGGAAAAATGTTCAAACCCCCTAGTAATGATCAAACTGTTTCCCTTAATTGAAAACTGCACGAACCAAAGGCGACGAACGCCGAAAAATTCCTTAAGGTGTCAACTACTGGGTACTTTACCTTATGTTAAAAGCCGTTGCCTTTAGTCTAAAATTCTTTTTTCATGTATAGTCCTATTTGTCCTACAGTGATGAATACATTTTTTTAATTTTCAACATTAATAAAACATCATTCCATATTAAGATTGCACTATATATTTCTACAATTAAAATAAAAAATACATTGAGCAAAAAATTGTTTTATTGGAGAAAATCTTTTTTTTTTTTTTAACTTGGAAAGTCTTCATTGTTATATTATTACGTTTTATACTTATTATGAAGCTAATATTGTTTTTTAGGGTTGAACATTTCTCGCGGAAAAAATTGGCACCGAAATCAAGTTACAGTACTATTAGGGGACTCAGCCCCCTGCTCGCTAACGCTCGCCACTATTTTTGTCAACTCTAGTCAGAATGAGCGCTATCATAAATCATTACAACGTATTAAATTTACAAATATTTTTAATGTATAAAAAAGTAATCGAAAACTTTGTTGAAAATGTAGATAAAAATGTACCTTGGAAACAGCATTAATTTAAAAACTTAGTGAAACACAATAAAAAATATTTTAGTTGGGCCGCTATGCGATCCGAGCAAGCAACATATGAAATTTACAAAAAAATTTTAATGTATAAAAAGTCATGCAAAACTTTGTCGAAAATGTAAATAAAAATGCATTTAGGTGGCCAATGGGTTTAAATCATTTTAACATTATGAAATTTACAAATTTTTGAAATGAAAAATAATTCATAAAAAAGTAATTGAAAATTTTGTTGAAAATGTAAATAAAAATGTACATATCAAAAGTTTGGCCCTGTGACTTGTTGATCATCATTGAGAAAGCTAAGCGAACTGGAAATTGACGCCGTTTAAATTTAAATGGCATGTTAATGTCAGATTGGGTCCTTTTCCTTTCATTTTGCCTATAGTATTGAAAATCACGGCCTAAATTAATTAAAAACTATAATGAGACGCTATCAAAGATGCTACTGTTAAGCTCCGGTATCTTGGCATTTCACGCGCGGAGATTCGGACGATTCTATTCTGGATAATAGGCAAAAGGTTGTAACGTACTGGAGAAAATGGCATCCATAATTGGCGCGTTAGCCTAAAATAGTGACAACCATAAGCGGAAATTAATTTTTTTAAATATATTTTTCATAAATGTAATGTTTAACTGTGGTCGTTTCTAATAGCAATAATTTTATTAATAATTATGATATTTAAAAACTTAAACGATGCTTCGGATAATAAAAAATGATGATACTAATGATCGGAATGAACTGTAAAAGCACCTAGACATATTTTCAACAATGGCAATTCTTTATATTAAACAAAAACATTATTTGAAGAACAAATTAAAAAAACAAAATTTATTTCCTACATTGTTTAAGCCCGAGAAGGGACAGATATTGAGTTATTTCATTCAATTAGTTCTACATTTAATGTTAAATTTTTGTAACAAATTAGTTAAGCCAATTGAAGATTAAAAAATGAAAATAAAATTCATACAATATGATACTTAAAACACCCTTAAAAAGTAGATTCCGTTCAAATGAAATCGAAATAAATCTTAGACATTTTTTAAGTTTTGTATTTTGCATGCATCTTATCATTTTATGCACAATTGTCATAAGCATAGTACAAAATCTGCAATACAAATATTTTCAATTAAAAATGGAAGAAGTCTAAGATTTATTTCGATTTCATTTGAACGGAATCTACTTTTTAAGGGTGTTTTAAGTATCATATTGTATGAATTTTATTTTCATTTTTTAATCTTCAATTGGCTTAACTAATTTGTTACAAAAATTTAACATTAAATGTAGAACTAATTGAATGAAATAACTCAATATCTGTCCCTTCTCGGGCTTAAACAATGTAGGAAATAAATTTTGTTTTTTTAATTTGTTCTTCAAATAATGTTTTTGTTTAATATGGTCAAGTTTTTCAATAACTACTGCACTCAGACGAACGCATTTCAAAATTAATAGAGAGTATTATCATCAGGCTTTGATGTATGTGGTATTGCACCACAATGTGGGATTCAGTTTACCAATGTGTAATTCAAAATGTTTCACCACTGTAGGAAAGCAGGTGGCGGTAGTTTGGACAAAGATTTCCAATCTGAACATAAAAAATCTATAATCAAATCACAAAAAATTAACTTCACTTAAATTTAGATACCCTATTCCTCACTCAGGAACGCTATGAATGTAAATGTAAATTGTGTTGAATCCTTACTGCTACTATTTAACAATATTATAGCTGTGATACAGTAAAAAATAAAAAATAAAAGTTTTACTTAAATTTTTAAACCTTAATTTCTCCCAAGGGGTGATGTAAATACATCAGAAAATTATTACCTAAGTTTAACTTGGGGTATAAATAGTTCTCATCTCGGAAAAAAAAAATACATTTTAAAATTTAAGTTACACAATTCCCCACTAAGTTTGCTACCTGCGTAAAAATAGCTATCCATTAGAAATTTTTTACTAAAATATAAACTTGACCAAAGCAAAAACTGATTCTGAAAATATCCTTTTTATTTCCACTATGACGCCATATTCACCTTTTTAATTTTTGAAAAAAAAAAAAAAAAAAAAAAAAAACTAGCTCAATTTAATGTTTCACGTGAAAATCTTTCACCTAAAAATAAATAAATTATTATTACGGCTTTTGAAATTTTTGCAACAATGAAGTAAAAATGTTACATTTTCTATGAAAAAATGTCCGTTGATTTTCAATGAAAAAAGCGAAAATTGGAATTATTAAGAAAAGTAATTGAATAATGTAAACAAAAATTGGCCCATGTTTCTTTTTGGGTTATAATTCAACCATATGCAAAGGCATTTTACCATTCGTTTTGACCCTGGCGTCAGGCAAACGTTTTTACATTTTTAATTTATAATATCATTAGAATTAGTAAAGAATAAAAAATGAGTGGCATCAGGGACAAAAAAGTGGGAAGAAAAAATGAAAAAGTTATCATCTCCATAGGCTTTTCTATGTTAAATTAACATTGAGAAGTGACACTGGAAATAAATAAGTATTGCGCTGCCGCGCAATACTTAAATATAAGAATTAATGCAGATCATTTCATAATATTTTAGATATGAATTTATTAATGATTTTATAATTAAAAAGATGCTCCTGAATTTTAAAAAAATGCCTACATTATATTAGGATGTTTTCATTGTGTATATAAATCTCTCTTTTCTTCCCAACTAAATTTAAAATGTTAGACATTTATATAAATTAACAGCTATTACACGTGACTTTAATCACGTAACATTTAAAGAAGAATAAATGCATTAATTAAGGGGAAAATTCACTTACGATAATTAAACACATGTACAATTAACCAACTCTTTATCTCATTTTAAAGTAGATAAAATTTGTTATGCTCCCAATTTGCATATTTTTATTTTTATAAATAAAATTTGTTATGCTCCCAATTTGCATATTTTTATTTTTATAAATAGGATCATATAAATGCCTTTCAACAGCTCGAAATTTCATACACTTTCCCTAAGATTAATTAGGGAATGAATTTATTTCCTTCTAATATTATTTTATTATCTCTATTTATTCTATTTTACATTTATTCCATTCATGCATATTGAGATATTTTTAACTATAGATTACTAAAAAAAAAAAAATATATATATATAAGTATCAGAAACAGATAACTGATTAATTCCGATATATTTTATTGGCTTTTCCATAGTATCTTTAAAAAATAGGGAGGAGGGGGGAATTTTTTGTTTAATTAATGGCATTGGCTTTTTGAATTATATATTTATTTAATCAATCGATGGTGCATTGATAGGAATAACTTGAGCGTCTATCAGATTTTGCGCCTAGTGCTGAGTGACCATCTGAACTACACTTGCTGTGACTCTGCATGGTTTCAGTATTAAATTATTATAAAACTTTATATTTTATTTGAAGAATGTACACTAGGGATGTTAATGTTAAACCTATGAGAGCATTCACTTCAAATGTATCACTTATATTTTTAAATGATTTTTTTTCTTTTTTTTTCTTTTTTTTTTTTTTTCCTAGAATAGCTGAGGTTGATCTCTAACCGGGCTAGTTTTTACTTTTTCGATTTAGGGTGCTTTTTTTAATAATGAGTACGCTTTCACTTTCAGAACCGACTCCGAAAGTGAAAGTAACTTTATGTATTATAAAAGAAATCTAAAAATCTTTATACTAAAACTTTATGAAAATCGAAAAGTAACTCGTTTATAGATCGACCTCAGCTATTCTAGGGGAAAATCATTTAAAAATGTTACAATGCAAACAAGAAATTTTAAAAGAATGTTAATTTCCTCCTCAAAAAATTTCAGCACTTTTAAAATCCCATTTCGCTCCTTGGAATGAATAATTTTCTTTTTCCGTGGCATTTTGTCAAGGCGAAAAAGTTGACAAAGATCGATAATAATAATTTAAAAGACAAAGAGGATCAACCTCAAATACAAGCTACGATATGAAATAGTAAAATCACCATGGAACAAGGAATATACATTTTACAGTTATTTTCAACTTCTTAGAAAATCACAGATAAAAGAGTAAACTTGCACTGGTGGTGCAAATTCCTATTTCCGGGATTTGGTGGATTTTCCGTTCGCCAATTACGTACTTGTACTTGGAAACCTTTGACCCTGAAACCCCTGGTCAGAAATAGATTCTCCCAGGGTCATTTGCCAAGATACCCAGAGCTTAACAGTACGTATCACGCTATCGAACTGTAAACAAAACGTTTTCGCCTGTGTCTAAATACAACCTTGGATCAAAAAGCTGATTCGCTGAATTCCTCACGTCACCGTAAAACGGACCAATAGCAATTGTCATTCATGAATTGCTAAAACGGTTTGCGTTAAACGAGAGATTCTGTCTAGATTTTAATTTGCTGAGTGGGTTGGGACATGTGACCGTAACTTAACCACTGAGAATCGTCGCTGTGGCTGTTGCCAAATAGCAAGCTACAAATACAGCCTTTTTTTTAGCGCTACGTAAGAGAAATATATATATAGATTGCCAACCAGCAAACTTCGCGGCATATTTCTACAGAATTTGCAATAGACGACGACGAAGTTTATTATTTGGAGTTAAATTTTTTGGTAATATTTTCTTAAGCGACAAACGTTCAATCCTAGTGTTAATATTAACTACTTTATCATATCGCATTGTTATACTAATGTTATTTTAATTACTGTTTTTTAAGTGTATTGCGGCCCGCCTAAAGTCGGAAACTTACGTTTGCGGCCCGCGAGAAAAAAAGATTGACTATGGCTTCTTTAGAGTATTCCATGTCACAATTGAATAGAGAAGAAATAAAAGGCTGGGTTAAAGCAGATTCTGATGAGTCGACAGAGAAAAATTTAACATATGAGGCCATCATTCAGAGTGTTATCAACCCAACAGCCCCTAAAGATGTTGGCTGTGATGAAGATGACGTGGACGAGTCAAACGACACCAATTGGAATCAAGCAGCTGATGCCTTGACTACATTTATCAAGTTTTCTGAGTGCAGCAGATCGTTCAAAGATTCAGAAATTATAAAACTCCACAACGAAATGACTTCCTAAACAAAACAAGAGAGAAGACTGCTACAAAACAAACTAATATTCGAGATTTGTTTAAGATGGCTTCTTCGAGTTGGCCTACTGTATAGGTCAACAGTGCACGTTTTCATTTTATAGTCATGTACAAGTGTTGTACTTTACATTATTGAGTTTATTATTATTATTCTATTCAAGCTGTTTAAAGAATAAAAAACATGCTTTACTGTCACTTTTTCTTTAATTCTAACTTCTACAGGTTTTCCCGAACATTCATCCTGTAATCCGGAAAATTTCGCAATCCGGCATGCTTCAAGTTACGAACGTGCCGGATTAGAGGATGTTTACTGTATAACACTTGAGTAAAATTTCCGGTCGTTCTAGTGTTAAATATCCGGGATAAACGTGGTCTTATTTAAGACATGTTTTTGCTTTATAATATATAGAAAAGAGGTCAATTTTCCACAAATTTGCATTTTTAATTTGAGGACGTGAGTTTCAAAACTCGCCTTATCAAGAAAAACAAATTTGCGGAAATCGCAAAAGAATTCTAAATTCGTCCATTGGTTTTCATTGTAAACCAACATCTTACAGCGCCAGAAAACGAGATAAAACTAGTTTTCTGCAGATTTGTTGTGTTTTTTCGGAGCAGGTTTACCAATAGAATAATAGATGAATAAAAGAAACAGGATTTTTTTTAAATTTTGGATAAGGTTTGGATAAGTTTTGAAACTCACGCCCTCATTAAATTTTTTATGGTTTCGTTCATCTGACGAAAACCTATTAGTCTCACTCTTCTGTCTGTCCGTCACAGAATTCGTTATCAAAAACTGTATAAATTAGAGACTTGAAATTTTGCATTCTTATTGCTGAATACCTCCGATCAACGGCAAACCATAAAATTCAGAAAAAGTCTTATATTATTTTAATTAAATGAATTAGTTTAATGACATCCGCCCATTTTTGCGATTTAGATTTTAAAATAGAACTGTAATTTAATCTGTTTCGCGCAGCCTGGATAGCTTAGAGGTGGAGCATCTGCCTGCTAACCGAAAGGTTTCTAGCTCGGTGTCGCAGCTTGAAAATTTCTCTCCGGAATAGATTTCACTATTTAATAGATTCAATTTTACAGAATTTTTGTAATTTTTTTTTTCGCCATTTCAAGACCAAAAGTTGTTGTAAAATATTTTATCAATTATTTTTTTTTAATTCAAAAACCCTTTTTTTGAGAAAATACGAAATTTTAAATAGATTACATTTCAATGCTCGATGGATTTATTTAAAAGAACTTTCGTATTTTTTATTTTATTTTATTTATTTATTTATTTTCTTGCAATTATAAAAGTTTTATTTTTCAGTTGAAAGTAAATCATGTAATTAAATGTGCTTTTCAGACATATGCTGTTACAATTGTCTGAAAATCAGTTCTTGGATATTTTTGATTTGATTAAAACCCTCCGTCGGTCGGTCGAAACTCTGATGCTGGTATTCACCATCTATCTCAACCCGGAAAACGTCAGTCGAACGCTCAAATGAAATTCATGATAACATTTGATTGAACATACCGTTTGAGCGTTCGACCGAGGTTTTCAGTATAACCCAGGGTCGAAGTAGTTGGTGAATACGAGCGTTAGACTCCCGAGTTCGGGCGCAATGCGCCTATTAGAAAATTGACTTTAACAATTAATTGTCGTAATTGTAAAGCTCTTAAAGTGATCAGTGATCTTCATTAGGATGTAAAAAGAGAGATTATTTTAAATTTAAAGGAAAAAACATCGTCTATTGTACTCAAAGCTAGTAACCCTACGCTCTCTAGTGACAGAGAGGAGAACGGAAATAATTGCGCTGTGCCTGTCAGGCCTATTGCGCCCGTCGGACGGTTAAAACAATCTCTTACAATCGTAATAATTATAAAATTAAATTTTATGGTGTTGTCATCCATGTTCTTATTGAAAAATGTTAAGGATATAATAGCTACAAATTAACGATTTGGATTTATTAATTAAAGGCTAAAGTGTTTTAAAAGGAATGTTAAACGAAACTTTCTGTGTGATCTTCGATCACTCTTACCCACTTCCACTTGTTTAATGTTCCGTACTTAAAAAGTAACAAGTGGGTAAGTGGGATCGAAGATCGCACAGAGGATTTCGTTTAATATTTCTTTCAAAACAATTTAGCCTTTAATTAATAAATCCAAATCGTTAATTTCTAATTATTAAATCCTTAATATTTTTCAATAAAAGCACAGATCGCAATACCATTAAATTTAATTTTAAAATTATTACAAATAGAAGAATTTTTTTAATCAAATTACAAATATTCAACAGCTTTTTAGACAATTCTAGCAGCATATGTTTGATTAAACAATGAAATGTAGTAGTCAATTTAAAATTTCGCAATTTCTCAAAAATTAAAAAAAATAATTGATGAAATATTTCACAACAAACTTCGGCCTTAAAATAGCAACTAAAAAAAAAAAAAAAAAAAATCTCAGGATGTGAGAAAAAAAATCGCAGAATGTGAGAAAAAAAATCGATGAAAAAGTTGAAATCTGTGCCGTAATAAATATCTAATAGTCCTTTGAATAGATTTTACTAGAATGGCTGGTTTTGCCGTCTATTATCAGCAACAATAAACAACGTCTCTAGAAATATAACGCTTACTATACGTTACCATTTCGCCAATAGATGTCAGCACCAAAAAAATGTCAAGAATATTTTATTTTGAAATAACACCTAAAAATACTCCAAAATCACATTTAAAAGTTTTTTTTTTCTTTAATAATTAAAACTATTCTGAATTCCCCTCTCAGTTATTAGAGCTATTTAAGAAATATATTAAACAAGTATAAAGGTAAAAATAGTTTTAAAAACAAAACAAAATAAATTTATTATACAAGTAATTTATTTTAAAAACTAAAATTTATTTAATTGTTTTTTTCATGTAATTAATGGATATTTCATTAATTTAAATCCATCGGACGATTAAATGTAAAAAGCTGAAAATTTAAACTTCCGCCGAAACGCTTCGAACCCGGGCCCATTCCGTTAGAAACAACACGCTCTACCACAGTACTACCGAGCTCACGAAAAGGTGGTTGAAATTAAGAATGTGTTTTGAAATCGCAAAATGGAGGGATGTCATTACATAAAATTATTTAATTAAAATAGCAGAACTTTTTCAAAGTTTTATGGTTTTGGAAAGATCAGGAGATATTCAGCTCTATCTGAAAAGAAATTTCAAGTCTGTAACTTAAATAGTTTACGGGTACGAGCCTGTGACGATCAGAGAGAGAAGCGAGACTATAAGGATTTCGTGAGATGAAAGAAACCCTAAAAAACGGAACCATTATAAGATCACTCGTGCGTCTGTCTATCCGTCCGTCACAACCGTTTTTCTGGAACGTGGAAAGTTCAAATTTGGCAAAGTTATAAACGCTATTATGAAAGACTTCATTCTCGCGAAAATACCTGCTCACTAATGCTAATCCTAATGGGAGAATTTTTATTATACATCTAGTTTGCTTTTAACATTTTTAAATGATTTTTTTTTCTTTCCCGATATTCTGTTTTTTTCTCCCAGCAATCACAATATCGTCTGCAAAAAATAACGTTCCTTTGTATAAGCCAGCCGTAAAACAAAGCAGATGTATCATTGTACTGTTAAATACTTTACTGCAAATTTTTAAAATTCTATACATCGCACATTTTCTATTTTCAGACCGACGTATTGGGAAAAAAAAAAATACTTTTTAACCCCTTCATGGTCGCTTAGTATTTGGAAAAACCATCAAAAAAGTACCTACAGTGAAATCTGTCTAAGCCGGAATCTGTCTAAGGCAGAAACATTTCAGAGTCCCACATTTTTAAACATAGAGATTTCCGAGAAATCTGTATAAGGCGGAAACAATCTGTGTAACGCGGAAACGGATATTCATTTTGGGGCCCGAGGTAGCACATTTGCTGTTTAAGGCGGAAGAAAATTCCGCTGCGAAATATAAATGGAAAGAAACCTTATTTTTTCGTAATGACATGTATTGTCCACTTTCATTCTCAGAGGTTAGAATGGTGCCTCGTTGATTGATGACAGTTTTTTGGGGAATAATTCTATTACTGTATGCGAAATGTTGGACAATGGGTCACGGGATTTCTGAGAAGTTCATTCTTCGGTTACGGTAAAGTGAAAGAATCTGTTTAAAAGAGCGGGCTACCACACTGATATCTGATGGGGGATTTCAACACCCTTTCACACTCTCCGGGAAAAGATTATCCCTTGGTCAACTGCTAATCTTTGTCATATAATAGAAAGGCGGATTTCTTCGTCGAATTTTAGACAAAAAGAATATTGCCACAACTTCCCGAAATATCTACAAGCTCTTTTCAATAGGTGAAGAAAATGCAGACTGTGAAACTTTAGTTGTGTAAGTAACTTTAGTTTTAGTCCAGTCAAATAGGGTGGGAAAAAGGGCAAACCTCGGAATGAAAGACAGTAAGCTGAAAATTTGCAAAAAGCTTTCTAATGACATTCTAAAAGTTAGCTGAAAAGTCTCCTAAAATCTCGTGTTGGCGTTGCCAGATATTCAAGGTCAAAAGTCACGAAAATCAGTTTTTTGCTTATATCTCAAAAACCGTGCATTTTATTGAAAAAAATCCAATTACAAAATTAAAGTAGACAAAATTTCCTATAAAATACATATATTATGTTTAACTTTCTGACAAATGGTTTTGGCGCTAGAGCGCGCTGAATAAAGGCAACTTTTTGACCTTCTGGCCAAAACGAGAGAAAAACCCTCGCCCATTAGGGCCTGTTTACGGAATAGGCCCGTGAAGCCCGTGCTTACCCACTAAAATGCAAAAGGGCCCCCAATTTTACTTTTCAAAACTAATTTTTAGAAAAAATAAACTCAATCACTGTAAAAAATACATTTTTTTTCTTGTGAAACTTTTTTTTTTCTTACTATATGGCAATTTGTAAATCACAAAAAATATTTTGAAGTTCACATATTCTCAAATATAGTTCCATATTTGTCATTTTCAAAATAAATTGGTTATTTACAATAAAACGGATAATAAAATACTTTTATATAGGTAGTTTTAGTTTAATATTAAAAATGTTATTTACTCTAAACTTTGATGGTAAAATTTCAAATTATTTAATCATACGAAAAACAGATTTAGAAAATAGAAAAAGCAATTCGTAGAATAATAGGGGCCCCCCTGTGTGACGTCGGGCTTCCCCTATTCCTAAGTGTTAAGCGGGCCCTGTCGCCCATTCTCGATTTCTGAGAAACTATGGATTTTATCGAAAAAAAAAAAACATTTACAAAATTCAAGTAGACTATTTTCTACAAAATTCATAAAATAATTTTAATTTTCTGACAAAAAGTTTAAAAGCTAGATCGCGCTAAAAAAAAAAAAAAAAAAAAAAAAAAAAAAAAAGGGGGGGGGGGGGCGATTTTTTGACTTTTGAGCCAAAACGAGATAAAAGCAATTTTGTATCCTCAATTTTTCGAAAACTATTCGTTTTATTGAAGAAACCTAATTACAAAATTAAAGCGGACTTTATTTTCAAAATAATGCAAATATAACTTTAATTTTCTGACAAAAGGTTCAGGCGGTAGGGAGCGCTGGAAAAGGAAGGTTTTTGGCACTCTGTCGAAAACGACAGTAAACCCTTCTCAAGATTGTTTCTTATGCTTCAAATGTACTTTGAAACTATTAAAAATATTGTAGAGTATAAAATTCTCTAAAAGTCATCAGACAACAGTCGCTGCTAACTCAAGATGCTCGTGACTACTCATGCATTTATCAAAAAAAGTAAAGCGTTTTTCGATTTCGAATTCCTTCAATAGTCTTGTCTGCAGATTCCATGCTTTCACGCTTAAAAATGACTCCGTGAATGCGTGAGAAAGTAGCATCTATGCAGTGTAGTGCCCGGTACAGGAACAATAATTGGGTTGTTCCTGGATCGTCATCCAGCAACCATTTATACTCTCCCCCTCGTCCTTTATTTTTTCGTAAGTGTTATGATGCTCGGTGCAAGACATGTCCATATGCTTCTCAGACACAAATTATCTCAGATCCTAATTATTCAAGCTTTTGTAAAGCATTTAATGTGATTTATAGTATAAAGTGCAACTTATGTAATATGAAATATATTGGTGAAACATCAGGTCCAATTCATAAACGTATCAATCATCATCGTTCAGACTCTAATAATAACAAAGCAAAAAATATACAATCTACAGCTGAAATTCAACATTTTCATATACATCAATTTAAAAATACGACAATTGAAATTCTTCAAATTCTAAAAAATAAATCAGAACGTCTTTATATG